>CAUYQU010037818.1:0-13702 GCA_963574635.1 Cheracebus regulus
GGGTGATGGGGCTAGAGAAATGAAGAGGACACCGTCCCAGCCTTTGTTTTTTTATTTTATGTTTTCCAATTTTTTTTTTGAGAGGGAGTCTTGCTCTGATGGCCAGGTTGGAGTGCAGTGGTACGATCTTGGCTCACTGCAGCCTTTGCCTCCTGAGTTCAAGCAGTTCTCCTGCCTCAGCCTCCCAGGTAGCTGGGATTATAGGCATGTGCCATGATGCCCAACTAATTTTTCATTTTTTTTTTTTTTAATATGGGGTTTTACCATGATGGCCAGACTGGTCTTGAACTCCTGACCTCAGGCGATCCACCCACCTTGGCCTCCCAAAGTGCTAGGATTACAGGCGTGAGCCACCACGCCCAGCCGATGCCCAGCTAATTTTTGTGTTTTTAGTAGGGACAGGGTTTTGCCATGTTGGCCAAGCTGGTCTCGAACTCCTGACCTCAGGTGATCCTCCCAGCTCAGCCTCCGAAAGTGCTGGGATTATAGGCGTGAGCCACTGTGCCCGGCCAGAACAGCCTTTCTAAGCAAGACATGAAACCCGGAATCTATGAAAGAAAAGATTAATAAATTAGTCTGTATGAAAATTCAACCTTCCTCACAGCAAAAAGTATCATAGGCAGAGTCAAAAACAAATGGCATTCTAGGTAACAAAAATAAATTTTGTAACATGTTAAAGACACAATTGACTGACTAAATTTTTTAGTAACTCCACCCTTGGGCAATTATTTCACTCTGTGTTCCTCAGTTTCTTTATTTTATTTATTTATTTTTGAGATGGAGTCTAACTCTGTCTCCCAGGCTGCTGTGCAGTGGTGTGATCCTGGCTCACTATAACCTCTGCCTCCCAGGTTCAAGCATTTCTCAAGCTTCAGCCTCCTGAGTAGCTCAGATTACAGGCACGTGCCACCATTCCTGGCTAATTTTTTTTTATTTTTAGTAGAGATGGGGTTTCACCATGTTGGCCAGGCTGGTCTTGAACTCCTGACCTGAAGTGATCTGCCTGCCTTGGCCTCTTAAAGTAGGGGAATTACAGTGTGAGCCACTGAGCCCAGCCGGTTTCTTTATTTTTAAAATGAATTAATACATAAAGAATGTATAAAAAGCACATGGCCACGCGTGGCGGCTAATGCCTATAATCCCAGTACATTGGGAGGCCGAAGTGGGAAGATCACTTGAGGCCAGGAATTTGACAGCAGCCTGGGCAACATAGGCGTGACCCCCATCTCTCTAAAAAAATTTTAAAAATTAGCCAGGTGTGGTGGCACATGCCTGTACTCCCAGCTACTTGGGAGGCTGAAGCAGGAGGATCACTTGAGCTTAGGAGATTGAGGCTGCAGTGAGCTGTGATCATACCACTGCACTCCAGCCTGAGCGACAGAGTGAGACCCTCTCAAAAAAATCTCAACAAAAAAGTGCATGGCTCATAGTAAACACTCAAGTAAATGTTAGCTGTTATGTATTTATGTTTATATATACATTTGATAATGTATAGAAAATATTTGAATTGACCCAGAAGAAAATGGAAGAGGGCAGGACTAGACTGTACTCAGAAGCAAGCAGCTTAAAAAGTGTCACTTATTATTTACAAATATAAATTCAAACCGTAATTTACTGTTTTCTTCTTGGCCTGGTTTTGCAAATGTATCAGTGATGAAAGAATTTGCACTAAGATGAGCTGATGGGGTAATCCTTGACCAGTGGCTTCTTTGGAAGGAGACATGATTTTCATGTTAGACAGGTATGTGCATGAAAACCCATTCATGACACTGACGAACTACGAAAGGATCCGGAAGGAGATTTTAAGGAAGATTTGTGTTTCTAGGGCCAAAGTACCAAGCATGTTTCTGTTAGATATTTTAAATGACTCTTTTTTTCCCCTTGCAAAAGAGATGTCATATAATAAACTCTGATTTCCCCTGCAGAAAGCCCTGGAGATCTAACTAGAAGCCCAGAGATGGATAAACTCAAGTCAGTAGCAAAGTGCTATGCTTATATAGAAACGTCCTCCAACTCTGCCGACATTGACAAGATGACAAACGGAGAAACCTCTTCCTACTGGCAGTCAGATGGCAGTGCCTGTTCACACTGGATTCGGTGGGTGGCATATCATACTTCTTAATTTTTTAAAATTTTGGAATGTTTTCTTCTTAATTGCTTTCATTTTTTAAGTGACTATCTGTGAAGGTGCTTAAAGAATCAAGTAAAAGGAGTCATGTGAAATCATGTAACCTGGCTTATATATTCATAAACAGAAAATTTCCCTGATATTTTTAAGGAGGAAATAACATTTGATTAATTTCGGATTAGTACTGATTTTATATCTTTTTTCACTAGTTTCTCGGGAAATTAGCATCACAAAGAACAAGTACTTATATGTGATTGTATGTTGAAATATCCTTTCTCTCTTTTTCTTTTGTAAGACAGGATGTCTTTTTGTCACCCAGGCAGGAGTACAGTGGTGCAGTCATAACTCACTGTAACCTCGGACTCCTGGGTTCAAGCAGTCTTCCTGCCTCAGTTTTAATAGCTGGGATTTAGGCATGTACCCCCATGCCTCACTAATTTCTTTGAAATTTTTTTGTAGAAACGGGGCCTCACAGGCTGGGTGCGGTGGCTCATGCCTGTAATCTCAGCATTCTGGGAGGCCAAGTTGAGTGGATCACCTGAGGTCAGGAGTTTGAGACCAGCCTGGCCAACATGGTAAAACCCCGTCTCTATTTAAAAAAGAAAAAGAAAAGAAAAGAAAAAGAAACGGGGCCTCACCACGTTGCCCAGGCTAGTCTCAGACTCCTAGCCTTAATCCTTCTACCTTGACCTCCCAAAGTGTTGGAATTATAGGCACAAGTCCCTGCACCCGGTCCATTTCTATACTTTTTTTTTTTTTTGAAATGGAGTCTTGCTCTGATGCCCAGGCTGGAGTGCAGTGCACGATCTGTGCTCACTGCAACCTCTGCCTCTCAGGTTCAAGCAGTTCTCCTGCCTCAGCCTCCCAATTAGCTGGGATTACAGGTGCCAACTACTACACCCAGCTAATTTTTGTATTTTTAGTAGGGACAGGGTTTCACCATGTTGGCCAGGCTGGTCTCGAACTCCAGACTTTAGGTGATCTGCCAGCCTTAGCCTTCCAAAGTGCTGGGATTACAGGCGTGAGCCACTGCATCCAGCCCGTTTCTATACATTTTTGAAATTCACTGTATGCAAGTGAGTTGGTCACTTTATAAGAAGGAATGGTATGGTCAGGAATCCTAGAGTGGAGCTGATGATAATAAACTGTGGTATTTCTGGAAGTTCGGAAGCTGCTATTGAAATTTTCACCTGTCCCGTCAGAAAACAGGCTAATTCCAGTTGGTAGAAATAAGTGCCTGAAGTAATTATGTTGTTTTCTCCTAGAGGGCGCATTTGACCTTTAGACATTTAATTTATAGATGAGGAAATATACTCAGTTCTTTGTACATGGTTTAAAATTTGCTTTTTGCCAGGTAAAGGGATTTTGTTAGAATGTTCATATTGTTCTTTCCTTCCTGTACAAATAGCTTAAAAGGAATCATAAAATTAATCTTGAACCGTTAGAGATGTGGGAAGGTCATAAGGACTTTGAAACTCCTAGCCAGCATTTCAAGTTAGTTGCTGTTGAGAAAATCAGCCTTTGGGTGTATCACATGCAGGATCTTTGAGATGGGACTTCTGGATCCTGTCAGTTCTTGGTTCATATAAACATTTCTGGTTTCTGCTCTCTGTGTTTTCTAGTTTAAAAATGAAGCCAGATGTTGTGCTTAGGCACCTGTCCATTGCAGTGGCTGCCACTGACCAGAGCTACATGCCACAGCAGGTGACGGTGGCTGTGGGGAGGAGTGCCAGCGATCTTCAGGAAGTCCGAGACGTTCATATCCCCAGCAATGTCACTGGCTATGTGACACTGCTGGAAAATGCCAACATCAGTCAGCTCTGTAAGTTCAACAGAACTGAGGGGATAGGAAGAGGCAAGGACGTAATATTTTCTAGCAGAAAGCCCTTTGAAGTGGAGAGGCTGTTAGTTTTTGAGATTTGATTTGCTTCTTAGGATGTACACAAAAGTGGTTATTATTTTATCCATTAAGTGTTGTAGAAATTACAGAAAAGCGGCCGGTCATGCTAGCTCACAACTGTAATCCCAGCACTTCGGGAAGCCAAGGCAGGCGGATCACTTCAGGTCAGGAGTTCAAAACCAGCCTGGCCAACATGGTGAAATCACGTCTCTACTAAAAGTACAAGAATTAGCCAGGCATGGTAGTGCATACCTGTAATCCCAGCCACTTGCGGGGCTGAAGCAGAAGAATCACTTGAGTCTGGGAGGCTGAGGCTGCAGTGAGCCAAGATTGCGCCACTGCACTCCATCCTGGATGACAGAGCAAGACTCGATCTCAAAAAAAAAAAAGGAAAGAAAAATTATAGAAGAGCAGTGAAACCATTTTTTTCATTAAAATATTTTATTCCCATTTTTTTAAATTAAAGCTCCAAAATGATCCTCTTTGACTCAATATTCTCATTTTCTTATCAGAAAATTAGAAAAATATAAACAAAAATACTCAAATTCTACTTCCCAGGGATTGTTGCTGTGACTGCCAATTTTATATTATTATAACCTTGCTTTACACATAGCATTTTGGAAATAATCACAAGTCTGTGATTTCTTTCCAGGCTTATTTCATTCAGGGAGCTGGAATGCTTCATGTTTTATCTCTTTTCTTCTAATGTTTTCCTGGGCCAAAAGAAGTATCTTTGTTCAAAGGAACTGAGGCCTAGGGAGGTAGAGTCTTTGTGTCTCACCCCTAGGCAAATAAGTAGTTAGGTTTGTGGATTAGATGCTTCCTGTCTTATATTGTGATCTTTTCTCTAAGTTGTGTCCTTTTTAACTTCTTACCTTCTCTCCTCTGACCCAAATAAGAAATTGTGACATCTCTTAAAAGTGAGTCATGTCTATTTCATCTATTTGGATTTGATTATTAAAAATAAGTCCTCACAGTTGCTTATAAGCCAGCTACTGTTCTATAACTTAATCCAAATCTCAGAACCCTAGGAAGAAGTCTAGAAATGTTCTTACCATGTATTCAGTCAGGCTTGTTTTAAAGTGTTCTTTGAGTAATTTTCAAGACTCCTAAGTTTTGTTGTAAAGACTTAAGCCACCCTTAATTTTACGCATTATTCTTATGATTTCTTAGATTTGCCAGTGCTTTTTGCCAAATTTATTATATACTAGTTCCATTGCACATGCTATTTATTTGTCATCAAAATACATCTTCAGCATTTTCTTTCAAAATGTCTATTACTATTCTGCTTTTAATTGGGAGCCTAGCATTTGCCTAACTAGAGAAGTTAATCCAATACTGAATTTTTTGTTTGTGCTCAATAGATGTCCAGATTAACATAAAGCGTTGTCTTCGTGATGGCTGCGACACTAGAATTCATGGTCTCAGGGCTGTTGGCTTTCAGAGAATTAAGAAGTCTGGGGTCTCAGTCTCAGATGCTTCTGCAATATGGTATTGGTCTCTGCTGACATCTCTGGTGACGGCTTCTATGGAGACAAATCCTGCCTTTGTCCAGACAGTGCTGCACAATACTCAGTAAGTCATTCTCTGTGTTTTCCAGCCCCTCAACATGGCATGCTGTCATTCTCCCCTCATCCTTTAGGGATTATCACTGAGCAGCCTTCCATCATTGACCACTGTGGCTCAGTCAGCTCGGCCTCAGGTGCCCTGGTGTTTCCTGTTCCTGCCTCTCGGCTCCACACTGCTTCTCTCTGTGACTGACGTTCTGACTTTACAGACTGAAAAACTGCCCATTCCACCACCTGCTCCTCCTCATAGAGTTCTACAGTGTTCTTCTTCAGCTCTCTAAGTGGACCAGTCCTGTGAGAAGGTCATTTATGCTGTCCCTCTTCCTTGTCCATTGGGAAGTGATTGCTCATGTTTATATAGGATTCAATGTTGGATAAAACACTTTCAGATGCTATTATTTTGCCTACTGACACTGAAATGTACCTGTGAAAATTACCATTTTATAGATGCAGATGTTACGACCTTTCCTAAAGTTACATAACCAGACAATAATGGATGAGTTTGAATCTTGGTCTTTGGATATCCAAGTTGAGGGCTCCCTCTGCTAATGAGTGAAATCTTTTCAGGGGTACTAAATTAATTTATTTTGAAATGTAGAATACTTACGAAATTTTTCTCTTATAACATGATCTAGAGGACAGGCATGGTGGCTCATACCTGTAATCTCAGTTCTTTGGGAAGCCTAGGCAGGCAGCTCACTTGAGGCTAGGAGTTCAAGACCAGCCTGGCCAACATGGTGAAAACCCATCTCTGTTAAAAAATACAAAAATTAGTGGGATATGGTGGCGTGCATCTGTAATCCCAGCTACTTGAGAGGCTGAGGCATGATGAGAATCACTTGAAGCCAAGAGGTGGAGGTTGCAGTGAGCCGAGATCACACCGTTGCACTCCAGCCTGGGTGACAGAACAACACTTTGTCTAAAAAAAAAAAAAAAAAAAAAAAATAGGGCAAAAAGACCAAGTACTAACATATAAGACAAATACAACCAGGTATAGCAGCACTGAAATATTAGTATTGTGTAGATTCAGTAACTGATAATAGGCACCTGTAGTATAGGCTGTGAGAGTATCAGCCAAAAAGAGATTGCTAGTATTTTGCTCTCTAGACATCTTTTGCGATTTGTTAGCACTATTGAGTAAAACTGTTTATCAAATAACATTGCTGCAATGCTAGTTCTGAAGGGTAATAGTTGTCCATACCTCATTCTTTCTTCCTCTTTTAACATGGATAATTTCTCACTAAATTATTTCATACTTAGAGAAACATTGCAAGTATATATTTAACAAAGAATTTTTATTTCTTCTTCAGTCATTTGAGAGTAATTTGCCAGCCTGCGCCCCATGTCCCTGCATGCTTTAGTGTGTTTCATCTATAAAAAAGAACGTTCACTGACAACCCTTGAAATCAGGAAGTCAACCTTGGTGTTGGTTGCTGCCATCTTCAGACTCCCTTTAACTTTTGCGGGTTGCCCCAGTCACACCACTTACAGCAAAAGGATCCGACAAAATACTCTGCATTTCACTGTCGTATCGCTTTAGTGTCCTTCATTCTGGGACAATTCCTTAGTATTTCCTTGACTTTCATGACTCTGATACTTTTGAAAATGACAGATCAGTTATTTTGAAGAGTGCCCTTCAGTTCTCATTTATTGATGTTTTGTCATGATCAGATTTAGATTTTGTATGTATCTCTAGCAGGAATATCATAGACGTGATGCATTGCTCTCATTGCATCCCATCGGGTGGCACACAGCTTCAGATAGTCCGAATACTAGTGCAGTCATGTCAACTTTGATCACTTGATTAATATGGTTTTTGCCAGACTTTTTCATTGTAAAATACTTATTTTTCACTTTGTAAGTAATAAATGCGTTGAAGGAGGTACTTTGACTATGTAAATATCTCATTCCTCATCAAAGCTTTGTCTTAGTGGATTCCTATTTTATACGTAGATTATAATCAGCCACAGTTTTGGTGCTTATGTTATCCTGGAATTGGCTGGTGGCAACCCCTTCAGTCTGGCTTGTGTGTCCTTTTGACATGTCTCATTCTTGGAATACGTAATAATCATACGTTCTGACAGAGGATATTCCAGGCTTATCTTGAATGTTCCCTGCATTAGTCCTGGAATCAGCCATTTTTCCAAATCAGGGGCTTTTTAGGTGGAGACCCACCTGCCTCGGCCTCCCAAAGTGCTGAGATTACAGGCGTGAGCCACCGCTCTCGGCCCTTTTGTATATTTGTGAGTCCCTTCTCTGATATTAAGAAACTTGCTTCCCATCATCCTTGATATATTTCCGTACTTACCCAGTCCACCTCTATGCAACCAGTGTCCCATTGCCCCTGCCCTTGCGTGGACACCCTCCCTGTCCCATTCCTGCTCTAGCATCTTTCGCAGGGCTACTGCTGTGGCCACCATTGCACGGACGCCCTTCTTACCTTCCCTGAGTACTGTACCCTGTGCCAGCCCACCCTTCTTGCCCCACTTGGTGCCTGCATTGCATGCCAGGCTGTACCTTTGTGAAGATACCTTTCTCACCCGGCTCAGGCTCTGAAATCTCACTGTAGGCCACCACGACTCCCCCTTTCTCCCCAACACATGCAAATGCCTGTGTTGCACAGCCCCATCTTATGGACTGGATTTTCAGGAAAAGGAAGAGATTTCTACATTACTTTTTGGAAGATGTGCCAAGCAGTTGAAGAATGGACACACTTTTTTTTTGAGACAGAGTCTCACTCTGTCACCCAGGCTGGAGTGCAGTGGAGTGATCTTGGCTCACTGCAGCCTCCACCTCCCGGGTTCAAGTGATTCTTCTGCCTGAGCCTCCCAAGTAGCTGGGACTACAGGTGCATGTCACCACACCGGCTAATTTTTGTATTTTTAGTAGAGATGGGGTTTCACCATATTGGTCAGGCTGGTCTCGAACTCCTGACCTCGTGATCTGCCCACCTTGGCCTCCCAAAGTGCTGAGATTACAGGCGTGAGCCACCATGCCCGGCTGAAAGAATGGACATACTTTAAAGTTTATGACCCTGATCAGTTTTACTAGTTTATCTGCAATGATGTTTCCATGCACTCCTGCCTTTTTAAGATCAGTGATCTAAATCTATTTTAAAATTAAAGATTTATTGGAAAAAAGTATCAATGAGGAAAAATAGGTAAGGAAATAATATTTTGGGACAGAAGTGTTTGCCTGTGTCAGGGGAAATAAATTCAGGAAATGACTGCATGCTACTTGTGTGCATTAGACCTCACTGATCAGCTGCGCCTGCATGTAGATGCCATGTTTGTGCAACCCAAAAATGACTCATTGTGTAGACAGGAACAGAAACTAGGGCAGAGTGCGAGCTGACACTGTGTTAGTTTTGCTGTATTGTCTCTATTTTAAAATGTAGAAATGCAATTGTTTCATCAATTGTAGAATTCTGAGTTATTTTTGATACATTCACAGAATACCTTGAAATTTTCATGGTACACTCACCTCGCACAGTTGCTGGCACACAGTAGGACTCAGAAATCATGTGTTGCATAAATTTTTGATGACTGCTAATCTCGAGGAGGTAAAGCTACTGGGGGATTCAGAAAGATAAACATAAGCAAAGACAAGAAAAGAGAAACATTGAAGCAGACATTAAGGCGGCAAGGCCAAGAAATATGCAGGAGTGGGGACGGTGGCGTGCTGACCTGTTCAGCGGAAAATGAAATTCATGACACATCTTTAGATGCCGTAGATCCCATAGATCTTAAGATTGCAGGTAGAAAAGTTTCTTTTCTTTTTGTCCCTATTGCTGCTGAACAAATTATAAAATAAATTTTCTACTGATCCACAAGTTGCTCTGCCTCCTGGGTCAGTTTTTTTTTAACAATACTTAACAGGAAAGCTGGATTCCAGAGAGTTGAATAAGCTTTATTCAACAGAGGGAAGCAGAACTCCTAAAAGAAAGACAGACAAAAAGAGAGAGAGAGAAAGAGAAAGACAAAACCCTATTAGACTACTTAGCACTATGACTGTGGGTAAAAAGGGCTACTTTAGGCAGGGCGCGGTGGCTCACATCTGTAATCCCAGCACTTTGGGAGGCTGAGGCGGGTGGATCACGAGGTCAGGAGTTTAAGACCAGCCTGGCCAAGATGGTGAAACCCTACCTCTACTAAAAATACAAAATAATTAGCTGGGCATGGTGGTGAGTGCCTATAATCCTAGATACTTGGGAGGCTGAGGCAGAGAATTGCTTGAACCCGGGAGGCAGAGGTTGTAGTGAGCCGAGATGGCACCATTGCACTCCAGCCTGGGCAACAGAGCAAGACGCCGTCTCAGAAAAAAGCGGGGGGGCTTGTTTATATTGTGTGCCAGCTTCTCTTTGGGAACACTGTCTGTTTATAAGGGATTAGTCAAAACAAGCTTGTAACTGCTTATTTTCTGTCTGTTATTAGTTCTGGTTTTGTCTGATTTTACATTTTGCTCTTCTAGGAAGGCACTGCAGCACATGCCTCCACTTTCCCTCTCACCAGGATCTACAGATTTCTCAACTTTCCTGTCACCTAATGTGCTGGAAGAAGTGGACAGTTTCCTCATAAGGATTACTAGGTAAAATCAAGGTTGACGAGGGTAAACGCTGTGAGAAATGGAGGGCATATATGCTTGTTAAGTCTTTAAAAAATAATGTTGACTGGCTGCTCTGAAAAGCCATCTTTGCATTGTTCCTTGTCCGGCTCCTTGCTCACCGCAGCTGCCTCAGCCAGGCGCCTCCTTCGCCACCTCGGACTCCGGCAGCTTTATCGCCAGCATCCTTTCTTTTTCATCCCATGCATCGGATCACTGGCATGCCCCACCATGTCAGACGCAGCCATAGACACCAGCTCCGAAATCACCACCAAGGTCTTGAAGAAGGAGAAGGAAGTTGTGAAAGAGGTGGAAAATGGAAGAGACACCCCTGCTAACGGGAATGCTAATGAGGAAAATGGGGAGCAGGAGGCTGACAATGAGGTAGATGAAGAGGAAGAAGGTGGGAAGAGGAGGAGGAGGAAAAAGAAGGTGATGGTGAGGAGGAGGATGGAGATGAAGATGAGGGGGCTGCGTCTGCTACGGGCAAGCAGGCAGCTGAAGAGGATAAGGATGACGATGTGGATACCAAGAAGCAGAAAACCGACGGGGATGGCTAGACAGCAAAAAAGGAAAACTTAAACTAAAGAAAAAAAGGCCGCCATGACCTAGTCACCCTCCACTTCCCATCTCGGAATCTAAACGTGGTCACCTTGGAGTAGAGAGGCCCGCCCACCGCGGGCAGCGCCGCCCGCAGATGACGCGACACGCTCTCCACTACCCAACCCAAACCATGAGAATTTGCAACAGGGCAGGAAAAAAGAACCAAAACTTCCAAGGCCCTGCTTTTCTTAAAAGTACTTTAAAAAGGAAATTTGTTTGTATTTTTTATTTACATTTTATATTTTTGTACAAATTGTTAGGGTCAGCCATTTTTAATGATCTCGGATGACCATACCAGCCTTCGGAGCGTTCTCTGTCCTACTTCTGACTTTACTTGTGGTGTGACCATGTTCATTATAATCTCAAAGGAGAAAAAAAACCTTGTAAAAAAAAAAGCGAAAACAACAACAGAAAAACAATCATATTCTGAGCATTCCAGTACCTTTGTTGTGTAGGTACTTAGCTGTACTATAAGTAGTTGGTTTGTATGAGATGGTTAAAAGGCCAAAGATTAAAAGGTTTCATTTTTTTCCTTTTTTCTATGAAATTGCTGTTTATTTTTTTTGGCCTGTTTGATGTATGTGTGAAACAATGTTGTCCAACAATAAACAGGAATTTTATTTTGCTGAGTTGTTCTAACAAAAAAAAAAATCAGAAACAAAAAAGGAGGCAGGGAAACGGGTGAGGGAAAAAAAGGAGGCATAACAACTGAGGCTACAGAAATACAAAGAATCATTAGAGATGATTACAGACAACTATATGCCAACCAACTGGAAAATCTAGAAGAAATGGATAACTTTCTGGACACATACAACCTACCAAGTATGAATCATGAAGAAATAGAAAGTCACAACAAACTGACAACTGTAACAAGATAAAAGCTGAAATCAAAAATTTTCACATCAAAGGAGAGCCCAGGACATGACAGTTTTACTGCTGAATTCTACCAAATATTTAAAAAAGAACTAATGCCAATTCTATTCAAACTCTTCTGAAAAAATTGAAGAGGAGGGAATACCTCCAAACTCATTCTACAAGGCTGGTATAACCCTGATACCAAAACCAGACAGGAACATAATGAAACAACAAAACCACAGGCCAATATCTTTGATGAATACAGATTTTAAAATCCTCAATGAAATACTAGCAAACTGAATTCAACAACAATTTAAAAATATTTTTTATTATGATCAAGTGGGATTCATCCCGGGAATGCAAGGATGGTTCAACATACGTAAATCAATAAACACGATACATCACACTAACAGAATCAAGAACAAAAAACTATTTCAATAGATGCTGAAAAATCATTTGATAAAATTCAACATCACTTTATGGTAAAAACCCTCAACAAACTTGGCATAGAAGGAATATACCTCAAAATAATAAAGGCATGTATGACAAACACACAGCTAACATATTACTGAACAGGGAAAAATTGAAAACCCTTCTTCTAAGATCTGAAACAAGACAAGGATGCCCACTCTCACAGCTTTTATTCAACATAATACTAGAAGTCTGGACAGAGCGTTTAGGCAAAGAAAAGAAATAAAGGGCATCTGAATTGGAAGGAAGAAATAGAATTAGCCTTGGTCACAGATGATATAATCTTATATTTAAAAAAACCTGAAGACTCCACCAAAAAAAGATTACGACTATTAAACAAATTCAGTGAAATTGCAGGATACAAAATAAACACACAAAAATCAGTAGCATTTATATATGCTAACAGCAAACAATCTGAAAAAGAAATCAAGAAAGCAATCCCATTTACCATAGCTACAAAAGTTACAAAATACCTAGGTGGAGAGAGATCCAAGTTGGCCAATCACTAGCAGCTCAGGATTGCAGCTCCCAGTAAAAGCACAGAGAGCCAGTGGACGCCACACTTACTGATAAATTTTCGCTGCCTACGGACCAGGACATTCCCAGCGGAGGAGCCCCACAGGTCGCCAGCGCGACCCTTTCGGCTAGCACGGCTTTTTTGCCAGCACCTCGGCTCGACGGCTCTTGGTGCGGAGTAAACGGGACTGAGTCTCCTTTTGGATGATGTTTGGAGCTCTGTGAAGGCAGAGCAGTCCATCCAGTTGATTGAAAAAGGGACTGAAGCAGACCAGAGACCCCCGGGCAGAAAGGCACCACGAATTTCAATGCTGCTGTTTTAGCTAGCGTTGCGGGCCGCCACAGTGAAAATTACATAGATTCTGGAGCTGGGAATTAACAAGCTGGACATCCACTCAGAGACCTAATTTGAAAGTTGGTAATTACAAAGACGACAGATGGATAAAACCATAAAGATTCCAAGAAGCCACAGTAAAAAAACTGAGAACACTCAAAATCAGAAAGTCTCTCCTACAGAGGACGCTAGTTCCTCATCAGTAATGGAACAAGTCTTGATGGAAAACGAGTGTGAAGAATCATCAGAATTAGGCTTCAGAAGGTGGTTAATAAGAAACTTCTGTGAACTAAAGGAATATGTTCTAAACCAATGCAAAGAAACTAATAACTTTGAAAAAAGGTTTGACGAAATGATAACGAGAATGGACAATTTAGAGAAGAATATAAACGAATTAACGGAGCTGAAAAACACAATACGAGAAATCCGTGAAATATGCACAAGTTTTAACAGTCGAATTGATCAAGTAGAAGAAAGGATGTTAGAGGTCGAAGAGCAACTTAATGAAATGAAACGAGAAGACAAGATCAGAGGAAAAAGTGTAAAAAGGAATGAACAAAATCTCCAAGAAATATAGGACTATGTGAAAAGACCTAATTTACGCTTAATAGATATACCTGAAAGTGACGAAGAGAATGAATCCAAGTTGGAAAATATTTTTCAGGATATTATCCAGGAAAATTTTCCTAAACTAGCAAGGCATGACAATACTCAACTCCAGGCAA
>CAUYQU010037820.1:0-53289 GCA_963574635.1 Cheracebus regulus
ATTGGCCCAATATGATTACACGGGTCCTTGGAAGAGGGAGGCAGACCAGAGTGAGTGGGGGCAGATTTCATGATGGAAACGAGGTTGTAGTGACTGATGAAGGGAATGGGAGCCAAGGAATGCAGGTGGTCCTCTAGAAGACGAAGAAGGCAAGGAGGCATTCTGCCCTCAGAGGCAACCAGCCTGTAAAACCCATTTCAGATTCATGACCTCCAGAACTGAGAATATACTTGTGTGAAGTCAGTATTTGTGGTAATTTCTACAGCAGCCATAGAAAACTAATTTAGGGTGTTACTCATATTTTAAAAGGGAAAGTTTTTGAGAAACCGTAAAGTCCACTGTCAAAAGACCTAACATTCTTTGATTCTTTTTCATAGTATCAAGTCCGGAGTAGCAGCATTTGGCTTTTTTTTTTTTTTTTGAGGCTGGTCCTGAACTGAACTCTTGGGTTCAACCAATCCTCCCACTTCAGCCTCCCAAGTAGCTGTGCATGCGTTTGGCTTTTTAGACTTCCTTACAATGCGGCATAAACTTTCGTGACGTAAACATATCGAAAGGATTTCCTTTGGCCTTAACAGATGGCTCTAGAGACTTTGAGTAAGTATTTAGATTTGAAAGGGGCAGCAGAGAGGACTCATTAAACCTCTGGAACATCTTAGATGAGTGTCTCTGGAAACCCCAATTTTATGGGAAGGGTTCTTGGAACTGAGTTTTCTTGGCAGCACCTAGAGTTACCTTTTACCAACCATCCATTATATTTCTAAATCTAGCTGGTCCAACAAGTTGCTTTAGAGCAGTTTCTCCAAGCCTAATGTGTTTTATATTTGCACTCCAGAGGGTAGTACTTCAGAGCCTCTCAGGTGCAAACTTGGGGTTTTCCATGGCCCAGTGACTCAGCTGAGGAAAGCATCTGACCAGTGACTGCCTGTTTGTATATATATACTTTGTTAGGAATGGTTATTTTTACTGAGTCCTTGTCAACTTCCTGTCAATCCCAGATTTTCCAATAGAAATAAAATACTTCACGCTGGAATTATGTCTTTATAAGGCAGCAACTGTCACAAAGGAGTGGTAAGGCCTGAGGACATAAGAATTTTAGGGGGAAGGGTCTGTGTGAGAAGATTCAGAACTTATAACCCAGAGTGGTTTTTAGGAGTCTCGGATAAATAGGATTTTCCTAGTGCCAAAAGGTAAAGACTACTTGCATTGCCCACTAGTCAAGCTTCTTTATAGCTAACTAGCATGACTGATAGAAGCTAGACATTTTCTTGGATGTATTCTCAGATGCCACATGCAAAAATCACTTCATACAGAATATATATCAGTCTGTTTTTTAGAGCCATTTGGATTTTCTAAGTAAAATTCATGATTTTACCTGTATTTGCTATGTATTAATAACTTGACTGTTCAAGATATTTTAATCCATTGCTAGTATAGACAGATCATCCTATTTCACCTGCCTCTGTGATGGCTTGTTAGACCTATTAGTAGCTACTTAAACAATAAAGTATCTTTGGAAATTGTGCTACTAGTTGGCTACAACATTGTAGAAGTTGGTAGCAATTACCTGAAATTATTTTTTATCTTTAGAGGACTGATAGATGCTTGTTAGAGTTGAGCCCGTCTCTGATAACTTTGTTAAAGGGAAAAGAGAGTATCGGGGTAAAGTTTAGGTTTAGTTTTACTTTTTACTGTTTGTGTTTTTGTTTTGTTTTTCTGTTTTTAGAGGGAGGCTCTCATTCTGTTGCTCAGGCTGGAATGCAGTGGCGTGACTATAGCTCACTGCAGCCTCAAATTCCTGGGCTCACGCAATCCTCGTATCTCAGCCTCCTGAGTAGCTGAGAATATAGACATGCACCACCATGCCTAGCTAATTTTTAATTTTTTTGTTGAGACTGATATTTACATAGTAATCAAGTTTGTATTACATCCTGGACCTTGAAAGATTGCCAGAAAACCAAAATTGACTGTTATATGAATCACCTGTAGCTTGCTCATTGTTTGGTCATTAGTGTTATTACACCAAAGTGATAAAAAGTAGTTTATACACAAAATTTTAAGGAACTTTTTTTCTTACTATTTTCTTACACATTAGAGATAACGAACTGTGGTAAAAGAGCAGTAATTTAAAGCACCTTTGAGAAATCTAACTTTTCTGTTTGTAACCTTTTGGATTTAAGCATAATTTTTGAGAAATGGAACAATCAGGGTAGTAGTTATCAACATTATAAATTTGGCTTATGTTAAATATATACAGATTAATTTACAAGTCCATGGAAAATATGCAGCTAGAATAATACAGCAATTCTAAAATAATTCTTGTTAGACTAGCACTTTTTTTGGGTAATGGGGGGTACGTAAGTTACCATTCTGTTAATGATACCACTATTTTCAGTCATCAGATTGGACAAGAAATAGCAGTTTGGTATTTCCCCCCTCTTGGGCCCCCTGGCATGTTCAAGCACTCTCACTTGAGGTTGTAGTTCTGTAATGGTGAAAATAGCTCTAGACCCACGCCGTCCCTGTGGTCCTCACTGCCATCTTAACGGCTGTGGTTTGGCCTTTTCTCTGACTCCTTGAGATATGTCCTGATCCTGGTACATCAGAAAGTGACTGTTAGAGCACAACACTGCAAGTACAACTTTGCTTACAGTGCCAACTAGAGCAGCCTTGAGATTCTGTCAGGGAAGTGCTGGTGAATTTTCTTTCCCTTTAATAGATTCTGCTGCTCAGTTCATCAGAAGCTGGTAAGTAGTGCAGGTCAGAATCTGCTCTTACTTGTGCACATGTACTACCTTCTCATCTTGCACCAGTGTTGATGAACAACAAGACTAGGTTTTGTTTCTTTTTAAGTTTTTTGTTTGTCTTTGAGATGGAGTATTGCTCTGTCACTCAAGCTGGAGTGCAGTGGCACAATCTCTGCTCACTACAACCTCTGGCTCCCAGGTTCAAGCGATTCTCCTGCCTCAACCTCCTGAGTAGCTGGGATTACAGGCTCCCGCCATCACACCTGGCTAATTTTTGTATTTTTTTTTTTTTTTAGTAGAGATGGGGTTTCACCATGTTGGCCAGGCTGTTCTTGAACTCCTGACCTCAGGTGATCCACCTGTCTTGGCCTCCCAAAATGCTGGGATTACAGGCGTGAGCCACCACACCTGGCCTGTTTTAAGTTTTACATAATACCTTACTTCTCTTTTTCTGTCACCAGGCATTCAACCCCATATCAAAATTACTCTTTCCCCAAACCTGGGATTATCTCCTTTATCTCAGTAGTTAAAATGAATACGGTTCAGATTCAGTATGGCATTTTGAAAGCCAGGGGACACACCCAGGGTGATTATGATACCCGGGTACAGGAGAACAGAAAGACAGTTCTCTGCTATGGAATATTAATTATGAATATTAGCTCTCTTTTTCCTAGATTCAAAGATATTTTAATGGTTACCTTAAAAATAAACTGAGGCACTTGACTAGTCTTAAAAAATAAGTAAATAAATAAACTGAGACTGGGTATGGTGGCTGACACCTGTAATCCTAGCACTTTGGGAAGCCGAAGTGGGAGGATCATTTGAGCTCAGGAGTTTGAAACCATGGTGGGCCACAGAGTAAGACCTCGCCTCTACTTAAAAAAATAAAATATAAGGCAAAACATGGTGGCTCGACATTGTAATTCCAGCGCTTTGGGAAGCTGAGGCAGGCGGATCACTTTGAGCTCAGGAGTACGATACCAGCCTGGGCAACATGGTAAAACCTCTTCTCTACAAAAAATACAAAAATCAGCCAGGCATGGTGGTGGGTGCCTGTAATCCAGCTACTTGGGAGGCTGAGGCAGGAGAATCGCTTGAACCTGGGAGGGAGAGGTTGCAGTGAGCCAAGATCATGCCGCTGAACTCCAGCCTGGGTACTGGGAGACAGAGTGAGACCCTGTCTTAAAAATAAATAAGAAAAAATAAATAAAAGTAAACTGAATTCCTATTTCCAGCCTCCTCAAAGAGACACTAAATTCTTCTTTTTCCTCTCTAATTAGTGTTGAAATTGTTGTTACATCTCCCTTTCTTCTGGTTTATTTTGTTTGAATTTTCTTTTCTCTTTTCCTTATGTTTGGTTCTGTGCATGATGAAGTTTGAGGCTATCGGTGCAGGTATTCAGTAACATAAAACTTTGTTTATAAGTTAGAATCCTGTTTTACTTCTTTTTGAGCCTTGAGTGGTAATCTTAGAAAAGTCTGTTGAGATTTAGTTATAATAAACATACTACTTAATTACTGCACAAGCTTAAACACAGAGTTTGCTGTCACAATATAAACACCCAGATGAGGGCTTGAGAGAAGCCTCCACACTCCCACTCACATGAACTCTGTTGGGTGTTTTCTTCCTGCCCTCGATCTGGCAAACAAAAATATGGAATTTGTTCCAAGAATTTCTTTGAAACCAGTTTAGAAACTTTATAAATGGCTCAACTAAATGCCCAAAACCTGACTACTGCCATTCCATTTTGCCAGCTTTCTCCAAGCCATTATGTTATTTTAAAAAAGTGATTTTTCTTGAGAGCTTTGTTATTCTTAAGATATTTTATATAATTTGTTGCAAGTTTTTAAAACTCCAATTTTGAGACTTTTCTTTCCACTCTGTTTTACTCTCCATAGCTTTTATAGAATAAAACATGTTTACGCTTTAAAATTCTAAGGTAACTATTTTAAATGGAAATAGCTAGCAGCTGTGCGAGTAAACCAGACGCTGTCAGTTATTTCATCAATTTAAGACGATAAAATTCCATTGCTTTTAATGTAATTGAAAATCTGTTTCAAGAGCCCAGCATCTATTTTTGATAAAATTGCCATGGTAAACAAATATGTCATTTCTGTGCATGTGTTTGAAATGAATTTATGTAGAAAATTATTTTACCGATACTCTTGGAATGTCCCTACTTTTCAATTATCCAGTCACTTAAAATACTTACTGAGCTCTTCTTATGTATGTGTCAGGCACTGTCCTAGCAGTAATCAAGGCATCAGGGCCGCTGCTGTCATGAAGCTAAGCTTAAGAAAAATATTGATAATGACGGGACTTTGAGACCAACCCAGCCAACACAGTGAAACCCCATCTCTACTAAAAATACAAAAATTAGCCGGATGTGGTGGCATGCACCTGTGGTCCCAGCTACTTTGGGGCTAAGGCAGGAGAATTGCTTGAACCTGGGAGGTAGAGGCTGCACTTGGCAAGATTGCACCACCTCACTCCAGCATGGGCATCAGAGCAAGACTGTGTCTCAAAAAAAAAAAAAGAAAAATATTGATAATGAATTCCAGGCAGACAATTAAAACAGTAATTGAGGTGGCTCTGAAATGAGGTAGGCAGAAAATGCCAGTTTGAGAAGGTGACATTTAAGCTGCTGTATGAGTAAAAAGAAAGAGCCACCCATGGTGGGAGCAAAACCAGTGCCTGGCTTGGAGCAAGAGCCACTGAGGTATCCCTGACCAGGGTCCTTCCACCTATCCACGAGCATGGGGAACATCTTTGCCAACCTCTTCAAAGGGCTTTTTCGCAAAAAAGAAACGCACATCCTCATGGTGGGCCTGGATCCTGCAGGGAAGACCACGGTCTAGTACAAGCTTAAGCTAGGCGAGATGGTGACCACCATTCCACCATAGGCTTCAATGTGGAAACCGTGGAGTACAAGAATATTAGCTTCACTGTGTGGGGCGTGGGCAGCCAGGACAAGATCCGGCCTCTGTGGTGCCACTACTTCCAGAACACACAGGCCTGATTTTCGTAGTGCACAGCAATGACAGCACATGATCGAAGCCTGCGAGGAGTTCATGAAGGTGCTGGCCAAGGACGAGCTCTGGGACGCTGTCCTCCTGGTGTTTGCTAACAGGCAGGACCTCTCCAACGCCATGAATGCGGCCAAGATCACAGATAAGCTGGGCCTGCACTCCCTATGCCACATGAACTGGTACATTCAGGCTACCTGCGCCACCAGCAGCGGTGGGCTCTATGAAGGAGTGAGCTGGCTGTCCTGTCAGCTCCAGAACCAGAATTGAACATGACACCCTTCCCTCTCACTCCTCATGTCCTCTCCTTTACTCTCGTGGTGGCAAACACGTGGCTCCCAGTGTGAGTGCCAGGAGCTGCCTCCATGGTTCAGTCACCATGTGCATCACACCATGCTGTAACTGGCACATGCAGCCTGCAGCCAGGCTTTTTATTCAATGTAAATAGCTTCTGTTTCCAGTTAGGCAGTTTCTGGTACTCCTATGCAATATTACTCAGCTTTTTTTATTGTTAACAAGAAAAGTCAACTCACTGTTCAGTGTTGAGAGGGGATGTAGGTCCTTGGGCACCTAGCCTTGGGAGTTGCTGTTGGGAGAGCTGGGCATGCCCTTGGCTTTAGAGCTCCATTGAGATCCATTTTGGTAGTTGGCTTTTTTTGACTTTTTTTTTTTTTTTAATGAAAAGAGCCAGCCATAAAAAGGTTGTAGGAAGCATCTTCTAAGCATAGGCAATAGTCCTAAAGTGGAAATGAGTTGGGTATTAAAAAGCAGAAAGAAGACCAGCTAAACTGACTTAGTGTTTGTGTTGAGATGTCAAAAGGCACGCAGCCATGTGTGTGGAACTGGGGGGACAGTCGGGAAACAGGGTAAGATTGAGGTCAGATAGGTAGATAGGAGCTTGGGTTTTATCAGCATGGTGGGAAGCCATTAGAGGATCAGAGGCATGGCAGTGCACTCCAGGCATAAAGAATTGGTTGTGTGTGTTGAGCAAAGGAGAATGGCAGTAAAACTAGTTAGGAGGCTATTGCAGTAGTGTAGTTGGTAGTGACTTGAATTAGGGTGCTAATAACAGAGAAGGAGAGAAGTGGAAGGGTTTGGGCTATGTTTTGGAGATATGGTTCCTTTACTTTTGCCATGAATGCCAGGGTGGATGGTGCCTTTACTGAAACAGTGGAAACGGGGTGGTGGGGAGCAGGTTTTTGAGGAAAATCAAGAGTTCTGTTTTGTCCATTTTAAGTTTAAGATACCTATTAGAGAGCCAAATGGAGATGTCAAATTAGCAATCAAATATATGACTCTGGTGTTCTAGGAAGAGGCCAGACAGGGCTAGAGGTGCAGGTTTATGATTAAGCAGCAAAGAACAAATGTTTTATTTTATTTTATTTTTAATGTTATTTTATTTTTGGGAGGAATCTCGCTCTGTTGCCCAGGCTGGAGTGCAGTGGCATGATGCCAGCTCCGGCAACCTCTGCCTCCTGGGTTCAAGCGATTCTCCTGCCTCAGCCTTCCTAGTAGCTGGGATTACAGTCACCTGCCACCATGCCCAGCTGATTTTTGTATTTTTAGTAGAGACGCAGTTTCACCATGTTGGCCAGGCTGGTCTTGAACTCCTGACCTCAAGCAATCCACTCTCCTCGGCCTCCCAAAGTGCTGGGATTATAGGTGTGAGCCACCCCACCCGGCCTGAAAACAAATGTTTTAAAACCATTGGACTTTATAAGATCACTAGGGAAATTGTGTACATTGGGAAGAAGAGAACACCTAGTGCCTTGGGAACTCCAGGAGAAGGGATCTGGCAGCTGTGACTGAGTAGGAACAACCAGTGAGGTGGGAGGAAAGCAGAGGATTGTGGTATCAGAGAAACCAAAAGCTGAAAATTTCAAGGAGGGACTGTTGAAATTTTCCAGGAGACTGTCAGATGCTACAGAGAGGTTGAGTTGAGTAACAGCAAAAACATTGGCTTTGAGGGTCACTCATAATCTTGACAAGAACATTCTCAGTAGAGTAGATATGAATGGGTCAAGGAGAGAATAGAGGAAGGAGATGGTGATTATAGGCAAGTCTTAAATCACAAAGGATTGTATCACGAGTAGATGTAATGGGTAATTGTGTTTTCTAAGAGAATGGAGATAGCAAATGTACTTTTTATCTAATGTGAATCTATAGAAATGTCACTATATATTATAACTGGTGTATGTTTACCTCCTACCTGTGAACCGAGACATGTAGTGGAAATGGGATCCATTCACTGTGTGAACACTGTTGAATGAAGCACTGGCACAGTGGTCCTCATGTAGCTGCGCTCCTGGGGATAGGCCAAGTAACTGAGTTTACTAGTTGGAGGCTGTAATTTAATATATTTCAACCTAGAAATAGTGCAGAATGCATAGTTGTTTTGGCCTGCTGCGGTGGCTCATGCCTGTGATCCCAGCACTTTGGGAGGCCGAGGTGGGCGGGTCACTTGAGGTCAGGAGTTTAAGACCAACCTGGCCAACATGCTGAAACCCCATCTCTACTAAAAATACAAAAATTAGGTAGGCATGGTGGCACATGCCTGTAATCCCAGCTACTCGGGAGGCTGAGGCAGAAGAATTCCTTGAACCCAGACTCAGGAGGTAGAGGTTGCAGTGAGCCAAGATTGCGCCACTGTACTCTAGCCTGGACTACAGAGTGAGACTTTGTCTCAAAAAAAAAAAAAAAAAAAAAAAAGTTGTTTTGTATGTGTACTGCCTCCTCCACTTTCTTTCTTTCTTGCTTTCTTTGAGAGAGAGAGAGAGAGAGAGAGTGTGTGTGTGTGTGTGTGTGTGTGTCTGTCTGTCTGTCTGTGTCAATAAACATGATTATTTATTTTTATTGTACTTTAGGTTCTGGGGTACATGTGCAGATTATGCAGGATTGCTGCATAGGTACATACATGGCAATGTGATTTGCTGCCTCCATCCCCCTGTCACCTATATCTAGCTTTTCTTCCCATGTTATCCCTCCCCAAACTCCCAACCCCCTGCTGTCCCTCCCCTAGTCCCCCCCAACAGACCCCAGTATGTGATGCTCCCCTCTCTGTGTCCGTGTGTTCTCATTGTTCACACCTGCCTATGAGTGAGAACATGTGGTGTTTGATTTTCTGTTCTTGTGTCAGTTTGCTGAGAATGATGGTTTCCAGATTCATCCATGTCCCTAAAAGGACACAAACTCATTGTTTTTTATGGCTGCATAGTATTCCATGGTGTACATGTGGCACATTTTCCGTGTCCAGTCTGTCATCGATGGGCATTTGGGTTGGTTCCAGGTCTTTACTATTGTAAACAGTGCCACAATGAACATATGTGTGCATGTGTCTTTATAATAGAACAATATGTAATCCTTTGGCTATATACCCAGTAATGGGATTGCTGGGTGAAATGGAATTTCTATTTCTAGGTCCTTGAGGAATCTCCACACTGTCTTCTACAATGGTTGAACTAATTTGCACTGCCACCAGCAGTGTAAAAGTGTTCCTATTTCTCCACATCCTCTCCAGCATCTGTTGTCTTCAGATTTTTTAATGATCACCATTCTAACTGGCATGAGAGATGATATCTCAGTGTGATTTTGATTTGCATTTCTCTAATGACCAGTGATGATGAGCATTTTTTCATATGCTTGTTGGCCTCATACATGTCTACTTTTGAACAGTGTCTGTTCATGTCCTTCACCCACTTTTGAATAAGTTTGTTTGTTTTTATCTTGTAAATCTGCTTTAGTTCTTTGTAGATTCTGGATATTAATTAGCCCTTTGTCAGATCAGTAGATTGCAAAAAATTTTTCCCATTCTGTTGGTTGTTGGTTCACTCTACTGATTGTTTCTTTGCTGTACAGAAGCTCTGGAATTTAATTAGATCCCATTTGTCTGTATTGACTTTTGTTGCCAATGCTTTTGGTGTTTTAGTCATGAAGTCCTTGCCTAGGCCTATGTCCTGAATGGTTTTGCTGAGGTTTTCTTCTAGGGTTTTTATGGTGTTAGGTCTTATGTTTAAGTCTTTAATCCATCTGGAGTTAATTTTAATGTAAGGTGTCAGGAAGGGGTCCAGTTTCTGTTTTCCACACATGGCTAACCAGTTATCCCAACACCATTTATTAAACAGGGAATCCTTTCCCCATTGCTTGTTTTTGTTAGATTTGTCAAAGATCAGATGGTTGTAGGTATGTGGCGTTGCCTCCAGCCTCCTCCACTTTCTAAGTCTCCAATCATCAGTTCCTTCTGTGTTTTAAAAAGTGCCCCCTTGGCATTTTTTTCTATTAACTGTGAATGTTTGTTAAGGCTTCTGTCTGCTGTACTCTGTCTGAATGTCTCCCTCCACCCATCCACCCAATTCATATGTTTAAACCTAATCCCCAGTGTGGCGGTGGTAGGAGATGGAGGCCTTTGGTAAGTGATTAAGTGATGAGGAGGGAGCCTTCGTTAATGGGATTAGTGTCCTTGTAAAAGAGACCAAAAGAGCTTATTAGCCCATTCCACCACATGAGGACGAACTGAAAAGCCGCCATCAATGAAGCAGAGTGAGTCTTCACAGACACAGAATCTACTGGCACCTGGATCTTGGACTTCCCTGTCTCTAGAGCTGGAAGAAATATATTTCTGTTGTTTATAATTACCCAGTCTAAGGCATTTTGTTATAGCAGCCCAGATGGACTAGTTTTTCCTTTTCCACTATTATTGAAAAATAATTTCTTCAGGGCCATTTTTTTGTGGGAACATTTTATAATCCCCATATCTGTAGCCTCTTAGTGTATAGTATAATGTTCTGCTGTTATCATAGGTTGAGGAACAAGTTTCTAATACTTGTCTATAGATGTCTTTAACTTTGTGGTGCTTGTTGCCATTATTACTTTTATGAATCAAGTACACCTTCAGGGGATGTTTATGACTGTGTTCCCTTTTTTATCTACCTAAAAAATAACTTCCTATGTGTGATTCTGGGCCACAATTACAAATTTTGAGCCCTTCTTGCCATCACAATTTTGAACTTTATTTTCTATCTGGAATACTGTACACAGTCTGTATCATGATATAAATCAATTCAGCCTGCAGATCCTCAAGTTTACTATTCCAGATAGCAGAAATATTGGAGCATGATAGAAGTTTTAGATGTAATAGTTTATTTAGTGTTAAATTTTACCTGAAATGCGTAATAGTACAGGTGCACATTTAAATATACAAGCTAATAATCCTGTGACTCGGGCTGTTGATTAGTGGTAAAAGCAGAAAGCTATGTTATATTGACGCTTATTTTGTTTTGAAGAAAGAAGTAATTGCTAGCTTGTCAGATACTGAGCCTCTCTGACCAAAAGAAATTCAGTTATCACTCTGTGTCTGACCTTTCACTTTCCAAACTCAGAAACTGAATAAATTTAGATAACAAGGGATACTTGTTTTTGTAACATTGGGCTAATTGTATAAAACACAGACTGGGACTCGCCCAATTAATACATTTTGTTTCATATTCCAGAACTTCTGACTTACATAGTCAAGTAATTTAACCTAATTCACATGAATGAACAAACTGAGGCAATTTCTCTTTCCACCCTTTTTCAGAAAATAAATATAACTTGGTCTTTTATTTATCATAACTTCCATAACATGAAGGTTTCAGGGATCTATAATGAACAACAGTTGGAATGGGGAGACAATCTAGATGTTTTGCATATATATGTGTATATATATAAAACTTTTGTATATATGAGAGAGAGAGAGAGATATATATAACTTTTGTATATAAGATATATACAAAACTTTTTTTCACCTAAAAGTACTCTAGCAAAGAAAACTGATGAATAATAAAAATTTTAATAGTTGAAAGCATTGTATATCTCATTGTTTCTTTTTTTCTTTCTTTTTTTTTTTTTTTTTTTTTTTTAATAAAGATGGGGTTTCACTATGATGGCCAGGCTGGTCTTGAACTCCTGACCTCAGGTGATTCACCCACCTCAGCCTCCCAGAATGCTAGGATTACAGGCGTGAGCCACCGCGCCCGGCCTTCTTTCTTTCTTTTTTTTTTTTTAGACGGAGTTTCTCTCTTGTTGCCCAGGCTGGAGTGCAATGCAATGTTGGCTCCCCGCAACCTCTGCCTCCTGGGTTCAAGTGATTCTCCTGCCTCAGCCTCCCGAGTAGCTGAGATTACAGGCATGTGCCACGACACCTGGCTAATTTTGTATTTATAGTAGGCAGTTTCTCCATGTTGGTCAAACTGGTTTAGGACTCCTGACCTCAGGTGATCGGCCCACCATGGCCTCCCAAAGTACTGGGATTATAGGTGTGAGTCACTGTGCCCAGCCTTTTTCTTTTTTTAGTAAGTTTTTCATGGACTGCAAAATTCATCCCTTCATAATAAAGAATTCTGTGGTTTTTATTTATTTATTTATTTTTGAAATGGAGTCTCACTCTGTCACCTAGACTGGAGTGTAGTGCCACAATCTTGGCTCACTGCAACCTCTGCCTCCCAGCTCAAGCCATCATTCCACCTCAGACCCCAAGTAGCTTGGTACTACAGGTGCACACCACCGTGCCCAGCTATTTTTATATTTTTTGTAGAGACGGGGTTTCTCCATGTTGCCCAGGCTGGGCTTGAACTCCTGAGCTCAAGCAGTCCACCTGCCCCAGCCTCCCAAAGTGCTGCCACCACATCTGGCCATAATTCTGTGTTGGTACAACCATCACTAATTTTTATCCCCCTCAAAGAGAAACCCATACAAACATTCATTTTCTGTTCCCCTATTTCCCCACCTCAGCCCTAAGTAACTATTAATCTACTTGCCTATTCTGGACATTTCACATAAATGGAATCATCCATTATATGGCCTTTTGTGTCTGACTTCTTAAACTTAGCTTTCATGTTTTCAGGGTTCATCCATGTCAACCAAGTATTAGTATTTTACTCCTTTATGGGTTTTGTTGTTGTTGTTTGTTTTTTGAGACAGAGTCTTACTCTGTTGCCTAGGCTGGAGTGCAGTGGCACGATCTTGGCTCACTGCGACCTCCGCCTCTCAGCTTCAAGCGATTCTCCTGCCTCAGCCTCCTGAGTAGCTGGAATTACAGGTGCCTGCCACCTTGCCTGGCTAATTTTTGTATTTTTAGTAGAGATGGGGTTTTACCATCTTGGCCAGGCTGATCTTAAACTCCTGACCTCGTGATCCACCCACCTCGGCCTTCAAAGTGTTGGGATTACAGGCGTGAGCTACCGCACCCAGCCATATTTTACACTTTTTTATGGCCCAAAATATTCCATTGCATAGATATAGCACAATTTGTTTATCTGTTTCTCAGAATTTCCAATCTCAGTGGTGAACATTTGGGTTTTTCCTCCCTTTGGGTTATCATGGGTACTGCTGCTTTGAACACTTGTGTTCGTGTTTTTTTGTGTATGTGAACATGTGTTTTCAGTTCTCTTGACTGTATACCTAGGAGTGGAATTGCTGGGTCATACGGTAACTCTGTGCTTAACAATTTGAGGAGCTGAACTGTTTTCCAAAGTGAGTACACTGTTTTACAGTCTGTATCAGTGAAAGAGTGTGTTGCCACATGTACATACATACTGAAAAAATCATTTAGCCTCAGAGTTAGGGATTCTACTATGCTATTTCCCACCTTTGGTTAAAGAAAAAGACTTAAATTTCAGATGAGTTCAGGAAAGCCTGTCAGGTTTTTTGAGTCTTACCACTCTCTTGGAATGGTAACTATTATAGATACCAATAGGTACCTTGGCAATACCTCTAATTCTAATTTCACATATGCTCCTCGATTGCTCTAAAAATTTTATCTGTTGAATGTTTGGATGCAAATTACAGAACAAAAATCACAAATGGCTTAAATGATGAAGTTTTTCTAATACAGGAACTGAAAAATCCAAGTAAGACTGGCTTCAGCCAGTACTTGATCCTCCACACTGACCAGAACAGCATTCCTTGGTTAGCTTAAACAGAAGTCCCCTAATCAGATCTTCTTGGCCCTGATTGATCTGCCTTGGCCGTGTGCTCATTTTTGGTCACAGTTTGGGATAAGCTGGCGCTGGGAGTGAGTACAGTCCAAATCAGGGTTCTCCTAGGAGAGGAAGAAAGAATGTATGCTGGACAAATACCCAACATGGGTCCACTACAGAGTCACACCTCTCCTTCTGTAGAGCTGCTAAGGAAAAACTAAATACCCATTTACTGCACTCAAGCCTGTATCTGATAACTTACTGAATTCAGATAGCTTGTCTTTCAGGAGACCAATTTTTTTCCTAACCTTTCATAAGAATCCTTTATATGTCTGCATCATTTTATTCTTACTTGTTTTGGTAAAGCATTTTATAGCTTTGTTTAAGACAGTTTCTTTGTTTTAAGTAGTAAGTGTTGGCTGTTACAATCATGGTGTCTGAGTTTTAGTACCAGAGATACCTGTCGTAGTTAAGAATGTTTTATTTTTGTTTGGTGATGGTCCCTTGCTTGATAAAAGGGTTGGGTTTTTAGTGCAACCTGAGTTTTGTCGGAGGCAGTATCTCTGTGTCTCATCCAGCTAATTCTAATAAGTAACAGGGCAAAAGAGTAAATAAGAGTATCTTAAACATTCTCCTATGGGCATCAGTGAGAAGAATGCAGATAGGCATTGTGTTTCTACTTACTGTATGTACCATGTGAATTATCCAGTTAGTAACTCTCCTTGTATCACTGCTGTTCTTAATATTTTTCTGCTGCATAACAAACAACCTCAAAATCTCAGTGAATTATAACCAACAACAATTTATTTTCATTCTTATGGATCTGCAGGTTGGTACAGATCCACTGATGCAGGCTTTGCTCAACTGGGCCAGGCTGGGCTTAAAACTTCTGGCCAGGTTCAGGTCTGTTTCATAAAGTTTGTTTGTTTGTTTGTTTCGTAAATTTTTATTCTGGAACGTAGGCTGAGAGGCGGTGGCTATCTGGGCATGTGGTTACATGCTCTTATGCAGAATCCCTGGAGTATATGAGGGATGAGTAGAAACATGCAGTGTCCCATAAGACTGCAGCTTGGACCGGCAACACTGATTCTTCCTCCTAATTTTATTGGCCAAAGTAAATAATATGGCCAAGCCCTGTATCCATGGGCCCAGGGAATATGCTGTTTCCACAGTGGGACACATTGCAAAGTCACACAGCAGTAAACATGGGTGTATCCTTCTAATGAGGGAGGGAGTGAGGAATTGGGAATGATAATCTCCATAGCTATATGAATTATAGGAATAAAGGTATGGAAAATTATGTGTGACAGAAGCAGATTTCTCCTTAGTAAATGAGTATTATAGAAGAGTATAATTGGGTACTTTTAATTTTTTACATTTTTTATTATGTGTTTATTTACCGTGAGACAGGCTTTCACTCTGTCACCCAGGCTGGAGTGCAGTGATGCAGTTACGGCTCATTGAGCCCAGGAGTTCAAGGCGGCAAACAAACCTTCTACCTTAGCCTACCAAATAGCTGGGATTACAGTCATATTTTAATAATCTGATTTAAACCCCTAATAATGTTCAAACTAAATTAATTTTTTACTTACTGCTGCTTCTGAGAAAGCAACCATGGTAGTACTGTGTTCAGTGCCTTTTATCTCAGTGTCTTAAGACATTTGCTAAATTGCTTAGTAATTTTTTTTTAACTTTTTTTTTTCCAAGATGGAGTTTCACTTTTTTTGTCCAGGTTGGAGTGCAATGGTGTGATCTCGGCTCACTGCAACCTGCACTTCCCAGGTTCAAGCAGTTCTCCTGCTTCAGCCTCTCTCTTTTTTTTCTTTCTTTTTTTTTTTTTTTTGAGACCAAGTCTCACTCTATCACCCAGGCTGGAGTGCAGTGGTGCCATCTCAGCTCACTACAACCTCGGCCTCCCGAATTCAAGCGATTCTCCTGCCTCAGCCTCCCAAGTAGCTGGGATTACAGGCCTACACCACCATGCCTGGCTAATTATTTTTTGTATTTCTAGTAGAGACAGGTTTTCACCATGTTGCTTAGGCTGGTCTTGAACTCCTGACCTCAGGTGATCCACCCCCAAAGTGCTGGGATTACAGGCCTGAGCCACTGCGCTCAGCCTGCTTAGTATACTTTCCTCTTGTGTAAATTGTAAAAAGGTCTGAAAACCTTTCTCCTAGTCAGTCTTAAATTGTTAACAAAGTCTTATTCCTATTCTTTCTCTCAAATCTAGCAAACTAGTCAACTTATATATCAGGTCTTACAAGGAGTTTATAATACTGGAATATAGAATTAGTGAAAGGGTGGGGCATTTAAAATCACATTCAGAAACATCTAAATAACCTAAGGAACATTGTATGCAGCATCCCTAGAAGGAATTGTAAGTTTGTCTTTTTATTTTTGAGAGTTTCTGATGGTAGTGGAGAAGTGATTTTGTAGACTTTGAGGAATATAAGTTTTAGTAGATAACATGATGTTTTCCCTGCTGATGCTAATTAAACTATGGCACTCTTCCCCAAGAAAAGGATATTTTGAAAAACTAAAGATTGCATGGAATACATTTTATATAACTCTGTTAGAAGCCATAAGTATTAGTTAGGATTAGTTTTAATTATGTGTCATGTAAACTCAGGATAACAATGACTTAAACAAAGTAGTTCATTTCTCTCATCTAAAATGTGGCTAGAAGTAGGTATACTGGTATAGTGCCATGCCTCATTGTCATTAGGAATCTATGCTTCTTCTAGCCTACTAAAACACTATTCTTAATGTGTTCCCCTATGGTTCAAGGTGGCTGGTTGAGCTCCATCTGTCATTTCTACATTCAAGGGAGAAGGGGCTGCTTTCCTTTAAGGAATCTTTATTGTAAGTCCTAGATAGTAGAGGCTATACCATTGTGATATTGTCAGAATTTAGGCCCTAGTTGTGTGTGCGTGTACACATGTGTGTGTGTGTGTTTGTATAAAATAGCTGCAGGAAAGGTTGGAAATGCATTATTTTAAAAATCAGGATTATTTTACCAAAAAAGAGGGGGAGAATAAATGTAGGAAGGAAGTTTGCGGTCTCTACCATATTGTAGTTTTTGTTTTTTCCTTTTCAGGTGAGTGCTTTTAATTGCCTAAAAAATTGTGGTAGTTGAAGTTATATATTGACTTACAGGAATCACATTCCCGTCTGATAATAAATAGAAGGTTGCTGTATGATGTAAAGAGTAAGTACAAATATGGTGCTAAAAGGCATTATAGAAAATTCAAAAATCTTTTATGCCTTGAAATGCAGCTAAATACCAGTTTGGATTCAGGAAGACCTAAGATTTTAATATCATGTTTTTCAGCTAATTGAAGACTGTTGATTTAACATTATTTTTGTACCACTAAGAAAAAAATGCAGTTATAAAATGTGCTCCAATTTCAGAGTTGTTCAAATGTGAGGAAAATATGTCTTTGATAATATTAACCTTTTTCATAGCTGCCTTTTGTCTCTTCACATTTCTGTCTAGCCAGTTGAAGGGACAATTATTGCTTGTGATTGAGAACTGTTTGGTCAAATGCAGGTAAAGTAGGCAAAAATAATGCACCACATTAATAATATAGGTAGCACTTACTAACATCAGATATACAGCCAGTTAGTCTGTTCTTACAAATCTGAGCTAACAAGTTACATTAAAATATTACTGTTCTATATCTGTTATGTATTATCTATTGCTGCAAAACAGACTAACTCAAAACCTAGTAGCTTAATGTAACCATTTTGAAATTTTTATTGACATAGTTATAGGTTCACATGCAGTTATAAAAAAAAAACAATGCAGAAAGATCTCATGTACTCTGCCTGTTTCTCCCAATAGGCCGCATTTTGCAAAACTCTGACAACATAACCAGGATGTTAGCATTGATACAACCTATTGATGTTGTTCAGATACCCGTTACCTGCGCTCGTATATGCACGTGTGTGCACACAATTAAGGTGTGTACAGTTTTGTCACCTGCTTGTGTTTATGCACCACCACAGTCAAGATAGTGAACGGAACTAACACTAAAATTCCTTGGGTTGCCCTTTTGTAAGTATACCCCACACCTTCCCAGTGCTAACCCTCCATTCTCACTGTGGTCCCTAAGCCCTGGCAGCCACTAATCTGTTTACCATTTTAAAGTTTTGTCCTTCCAGAAATGTTACATTTGCTCATGATTCTTTGGATTTGCAGCTGGGCAGGGCTCAGTGGGGATGCTTTGTCTTTGTCCCATGTGGCGTCTGCCAGACTCTACCAGCACTGAAGGATTCAAGATGGTTTCATTCACATGCCTAGAGCCTTGGTACTGGCTTTTGGTTGAGGTGTCTAAGTGATCCTCCCCACAACCTCTCTCATGTCTTCTGCTGGGCCTCTTTCCAACAGGAGAGCCTGGACTTCCTTACGTGCCAGCTTCGGCTGCCAAGAAAGCAAAAGTGGAACCTGCTAGATATCTTTGCAATCTAGGCCTGAAACGGGTACAGCCTGCTTTCTGTAGCAGTCTTTTAGTTGGAGAAAGTTGTAAGGATAGCCCAGATTCAAGAGGAGGGAAAATAGACTCCCCTGCTTGGTGGGAGGAGTAGCAGATGTATGCAGAGATGAGAGGCATTGTTAGCGGCCAGCTTTGCAGACCATGGAGCGCACACTCCAGTTACAGAAATGATGGCACATGGGTCTGCTTGGATTTGTTGTAAATGCTACCTTACTTGATTTTTGAAATGTGAATTCATTTGAATTCCATACAAAGTACAGAGGAGAATGTGATATGGTTACAGAGTTTTCTGCTGCTAATGCCCATTTCAAACAGAACAGTTCTGTTGCAAGGCAAGTTGCCAGAGTTCAAGTTATCAACCAAATCTAAGGATTCCCAAGGGGTCTGTGATATTTGCAGAACAAGTGGTTGCTTGAAGTGGCTGTTAAGATGTTAGGAATGGTTCACCTCTCTCATTTTCCCAGGCTAGCTGTTTCTTGCTATCCTAAAATAGCAGGGGCTTGTATATGTAGTGCCAAAATTCTATAATACTGGCTTGGAGAGACCACACAGATTTCTGTCTTTACATTAAGCTTTTTACATTAAGGAATAAAGATGTTGTTTTTCAAGATACTATCAACATAGAAGACATCTTTTAGAGCGAAAAGAGAATTTTTCAACTGAGGAGATGAAACCAGTAAAACATTTTCTCTTAAGATTTTTCTGACTATAAAAATATTAAACTTCTTTCATTTTATTGTAAGAGTGACAGCACAGTAGGTCAGAGGCTAGATCTTAGACTTCATTGGCAGAATTCTTGATCATCTGTAACTGTAGTGTGTAACATACATACATAGATGTGTAACATCTATGACTGTAAGAATTATTGCTCAGCAAGGGCTGCGTGCTTAGAGAGTATTTCATAAATCATGAGAATGGTTAAGGGTAGGTGTGGTTTCAAAAATAAAATGAATTTTTCACCCTGAGTTTAGAATTATGTTATTTGGCTAAGAGCTTCTTTCCTGCCTTCCTTTCTGAGTGATAGCTGATTTCACAAACATTTACCATGCACTCTCTGTCTGTGGAGCATATTGTTAGACATCAGCACAAGGACAGGGTTCCTATTTTCCAGGAGACTGTGGTCTGACAGGACAAATACGATGTATGCAGAGAGCTAAAGTATAATATCAGGGTGATTAACATAGAAGAGTTTCACAATGAGGTGAGAACATTACAGACAACAGACTAAGCTGCCTGACCTCATTTTTCACCCTCATAAAATAGATTTGTACTGTTTCTCTTCCTTCTCTAAAATATTATCTTAATAGTTCAGAAATATTTCAATTATTAATTGGAGGCTTAGTTTGTATAAGATGTATCAGATTTCTTGTGACCATTTGAAAGATTATTGTATAGTTTTGGCACATTTTACCTACTGTGTGCACACAGTTATGAACACTGTTTTATCATTGTTAGTGAAAAGAATACAGAAAGGGAAACACAAAGGTCATTTTTAGCTTTGGTTAAACTAGAGTAGTATCGGACTTTCATTTACTGGTTTTGATACCAGTAGTGAAAATAGCACAGCTGATCTCTGTTCACTCTGAAAGAAAAGGAGAATGAGTGTAAGATTGCAGAAGGAGGCTGGGCGTGGTGGGTCACACCTTTAATCCCAGCACTTTGGGAGGCCAAGGCAGGCAGATCACGAGGTCAGGAGATCGAGACCATCCTGGCCAACATAGTGAAACCCCGTCTCTACTAACATACAGAAAAAATTCTACTAACATACAGAAAAAACTAGCCGGGCATGGTGGTGTGCATCTGTAGTCCCAGCTACTCGGGAGGCTGAAGCCGGGGAATAGCTTGACCCGGGAGGTGGAGGTTGCAGTGAGCTGAGGTCAAGCTGCTGCGTTCCAGCCTGGCAACAGAGCGAGACTCGGTCTAAAAAAAAATAAAAATTTAAAAAAGGATTGCAGGATTATCACTTCCACAGGGGAGAGGAAATGCCTTCCTTTGTTTCAGCAAACATTTCTAACATCTCCTGTTTGGCAGCATCCATGATTCTCCTCTGCTTCTCACCTCCCAGATATGAAGGTGTTTACACGGAAGCCGTTCATGGCCTCTGTCTGTCTTCTGGGCAGTCTCTCAAAGGGTGCTTCAGAGGGCTGAGTCCCCTCAACCACCCCTACTCACAGAGCACTTCAACCCCTGTTGGGGACAACCAAACAGACTTCATGGACCACTGATCCATTTTACCAGTCCATTGCCCAGTTGTTAACCAGGAGCCTAGTTGGCTGGAAGTGGTTAGCCCATGATTGTGCTGAAGTGTCAGGCAGCTACAAGGAGTAAAAATAAACTGAAGGATTCTCATTCTATTTCGGTTGTCTGTTATGAACTGAAGACTTAAAATTCCATCTGTGGTGGCTTCCTTATTTCTGTATTCAGCAGATGTGGTTAACATAAAACTAGTTCTAACTGTGAACTCATTGACTAGGAAGAACTTACAGGCCAAATACTATAATTTCAGGAAATGGTAATGTTTATCTCATAAGGTTGCTTCATCAGGATTAAGGTAGAACACATGTGAAAGTATGTCATGCTGGTTGCATGTTTATTCTGAGTCTTCAAAGGTCAGTACTGTGCAGACTTACAGTCAGCTTCATGTGTGTATGTCAAGATGAGATCTCAGTTTTGAGCTGTAGCCCCGCATTTGCAGCCCACTTCAGTTATATAAATTAAAAATAGATCTCACCACTTAAATATTCCTGTCACTTGAAGCTCAACACAGACACACACACACACACACACACCACTCTCGCTCTCTCTCATACACATTTTAAAACTCAGCAACTCTCTTTTTTCTCCCTACTTATATGCATCTGTTTTTCTTCGTTTCTTTCTCTTTTTCCTTTTTTTTGGGGGGTAGAGTTAGAGTCTCACTGTGTTACCCAGGCTGGTCTCCAACTCCTGGCCTCAAGTAACCCTCCCACTTCAGCTTCCCAGTGGGCTGGAATTACAGGCATGAGCCATTGCACCTAGCTTGTTTCATGTTTTTATTAATCTACTACCATCCTCTCATTTACACAGCTTCATTCCTACCTGTTTCTTGCTCTTTATACTAGTCATCCCCAAGTGCTATCCATTCTGCTTCTTAAAATGTTTCTGGTATCTTCCTTGACTCAGACATTCTCCCTAGAATATTACGTTAGTTTTCTATCTGGCTCTCTCTTTTTTAAGGCCTGAGTCACATTTAACCTCTCTGGCCAACCCTGTTTTCCTCTATTCCCTTTCTGGTACCCATGCTCCAAGTAAGCTCCAATACTTAACACATGGCCCACACTTCTTTGTCATTATGCCATCGTTCCTATTGTACCATTTGCTTCTGAATCTTATTCTTTCTGATGGATTTCACATTTTCAGATTCTTCAAGAATAATTCAAATTTTACCTCTTCAGAAGAGGCTAATTTGACCTCCTCTGTTGGAAGCAGTCTTTCTTCCTCTGAACTCCTATAGCTCTTATGTTCCTTTATTGAAATTTAGATTTCTTTGTAGTGCATTTAAAGTTATTTTATGCATATCTTATTACTTAGATTGTAATCTTGACTCCCAAGCAGTAAGTTATCACGAGATCCCCATAATGCTGATACAGTACCTAAAATAGTCTCTTCTACTTTGGAAGTGCTCAGTAAAACATTTGTCTAACACACTGGCTGCTTTTAAAGAGTCTTCCTGTTCAACTCAAATCTCTGATACTAAGCTACAGTATGGAAACAAGCTGCCTGTATGGTATAGTGGGCTTTGAACCTGCTGTGAGGGCAACCTTGAGTTCCTTCCTTGGATGTAAGGATTTCCAGGTAAAATAAAAAGAATTTCACTCATTCCAAATAGCTCATTTTCTTTAAGAGGTGGCACACTTGTATTTTTCTGTTTTTTTTTTTTTTAAATAATCAGAAATAAGGCAAAACCAATCTCTCATAATTCTTGGGGGATTAACTGAATGTCATACTCCATGGTACACAGCCTAAGTATTGCTTCTTGTTTAGCTCTAAGGTGTCCTGTGTTTCCGAGGTGAGTGGATCACGAGGTCAGGAGATTGAGACCATCCTAGCCAACATGGTGAAACCCCATCTTTCCAAAAGAAAAAAATTAGCAGGGTGTGGTGGCGCGTGCCAGTAATCCCAGCTACTCGGGGGGCTGAGGCGGGAGAATCGCTTGAACCAAGGAGTCGGACATTGCAGTGAGCTAAGATCGTGCCGCTGCACTCCAGCCTGATGACAGAGTGAGACTCCATCTCAAAAAATAATGATAATTTTGTCACAGGATTATTTTATTAAGTGAGCTGATTTAGTTAAAGTACTTATTTAGCACAGTACCCCACACATATGAAAAGCTCAGTGAAAATAAGCAGTTACAATTGCTATTATGAATTTACAGTTTGAGATTTCAGATTGGTAATATAAAGGCGAGAGCTGCAGCAGGTTTTTTATGTTTCGAACTGTGCTGAGTAGTTTCCTAGGAATTAGATTAGCCCTGAAATGTTATGTCAGCTGAGAATTTTGGTTTCTAGGTGACAGTACTGCAGTAGGAACAGGACTGGCTCTCCCTTTAGAACAAAAGGCTTTCAATGGGAATTCGTAGTGACTCCTTTGGTGATAGTGGGGTGAGGGAGTGTTGATTATCAGATTATTTCTCTCAACTCCCAGATTAAAATGACACTGTAAAGGAGACAATGGAGAGCCTCTGCAAAAAGGATTAGAAACCACAGAACTACAGGGGAACAGAGGTCTTAAAGAGATGAGAGAAGAGAAGTGATTCATGTTTTGTTTTTATTAAGCTCTTAGTGGAAATGACAAACTCCACAGCAGGAAGGAAAAACCGTATTAGAGATACAAGTGGCTGAGACGTGAATTCTCAAGGTATCTAACCTCTCCTTTACATAAGCAGTGGCGTAAACAGTGAAATATAGAAATAGAAATTTGGAGACATTTCTTTTAGAGTTTGAATGGGACCTGATTAAAGGAACTATGAAGAGTGGACATTTTCTGCTTTTGTAAAAGGAAACATGCTTAGTTTGGGGTCAGTGCTGGGGACCCATTATATTAGGGTTTTCCAGATAAACAACCAATAGGGTATATATGATAGTATATAAGAGGAGATTTGTAGACGAATTGGCTCGGGCGGTGATAGATGCTATGAATCCCCACTATCTGCAAGCTAAAGACCCAGGAAAGCCAGTGGTGAAATTCAGTCCAAGTCCAAAGGCCTGAGAGCCAGGAGAGCCAATGGTGTAAGTCCTGATCTGAGTCTGAAAGTCCAAGAATCAGAAGTGGGGATGTCCAAGGAGTGTTTCAGCTCAAGCAGAGAGACAGAGTGAGTGTGCCCTTCCTCTGCCTTTGACTGTGCTCTCGGTGAATTGGATGATGCCCACACTGGGGAGGGTCATCTGCTGAACTCAGTCTCCACTTCAGTGCTGATCCCTCCAGAAACACTCTCACACACAGAACTAGGCAGAGTAAATAGAACTAATGCAAAACCAGATAGCTGAGCATTTCTTAGCTCAGTCAAGTTGACACATAAAATTAACCATCATACCCATCAAGCTGTAGTAAGCAGAAGTATGTGATGGCCGGGCTTCCTTCTAGGGCCATAACGAAGTCTGCCTGATGGGACTTCTAACTGAAATGAAGGAATGCAGTGATGTTTACCTCTCCCCCAAAAAAAACTGAGATAAGTAATGGGATTATTTCTGTTTTATACCAAGACCTAAATTCCTCATCACCCATTCCCTCCCCAACATACACATGTACACCCCGCAGCCCCCCCTCATCTCCATCTGTCCTCTCATTTCAGCTGATGGTGTTTCATTCTTCCAGTTGCTTGGTCCAGAAACATCGTAGTCATCTTTGGCTTCTCTTTCTCTCATGCTCTGTGTTCAGTCTATCAGGAAATCTTGTAGATGCATCTTCCAAATATTAATATATCTAAGATCAGATAACTTCTCACAACTACCATGACTTTCACTCCAGTACCAGCCACCATGTTACTGTCTTTTGACTGGAATACTAAAGTCAGATTTTTAGAGGTGTAATTTGTGAACAGTGAAATTTATTTATTTAGAGATGGAATTTCACTCTTCTTGCCCAGGCTGGAGTGCAATGGTGTGATCTCGGCTCATTGCAACCTCCGTCTCCGAGGTTCAAGTTATTCTCCTGCCTCAGCCTCCCTAGTAGCTGGGATTACAGGTGCACACCACCACGCCCAGCTAATTTTTGTATTTTTAGTAGAGACAGGGTTTCGCCATGTTGGCCAAGCTGGTCTCAAACTCCTGACCTCAGGTGATCAACCCACCTCAGCCTCCCAAAGTGCTGGGATTACAGGTGTGAGCCATAGCGCCCAGCCAAAATTTACTCTAAGGGCTGCAGTTCAGTGAATTTTGAAAGTGCACACACCAACCACCAAAATCAAGAAATAGAACATTTCTGTCACCCCGAAAAGTTTCCTCATGCCCTTTTATAGTCAGTCCCTCCTCTCACCCCTGCCCCTGGAAACAGAACTGTTTTTTCTCCTTTTTTACCTTTTTCCAGAATGTAATTTAAATGGGATCATGTTTGTAATCTTTTGAGTATGGCTTTTTTTTTTCTTTTCTTTTTTTAACAGAGTCTCACTTTGTAACTCAGGCTGGAGTGCAGTGGCACAATCTCGGCTCATTGCAACCTCTGCCTCCTGGGTTCAAACAATTCTCCTACCTCAGCCTTCCAAGCAGCTGGGACTACAGGTGCCCACCACCACACTCAGCTTTTTTTTTTCTTCTGTATTTTTAGCAGAGACGGGGTTTTACCATGTGGGCCAGGCTGGTCTTGTACTCCTGACTTCAGGTAATCAGCCCGCCTCAGCCTCCCAAAGTACTAGGATTACAGGCGTGAGCCACTGTGCCTGACCAAGTTTGGTTTCTTTTACTTAGCATCGTTCATTTGAAATTCATCCATGTTGCATTTATCAGTAGTTCATACTTTTTTATTGCTGAACAGTAAGTACTACATTGCATAAGGGTACCACAGTTTGTTTATCCATTCATCAGTGGATCCATGTGGGTTTCCAGCTTTTGGCAATTCTGAATAAAGCTGCTTGTAAACATTCACATTCAGGTCTTTGTGGGGACATACGTTTTTATTTCTCTTGGGTCATATGGTATGAGCATATTTAATTTTGTATGAAATGCCAAACTGTTTTTTGGGGTTTTTGTTGTTGTTGTTTGGTTTTATTTTATTTTTTTGGGATAGTCTTGCTCTGTCACCAGGCTAGAGTGCAGTCGTGTGATCTCAGCTCACTGCAACCTCTACCTCCTGGGTTCAAGTGATTCTTCTGCCTCAGCCTTCCTAGTAGCTGGGATTACAGGTGCCTGACACTGCATCAAGGTAATTTTTGTATTTTTAGTAGAGACGGGATTTCACCATCTTGGCCAGGCTGGTCTCAAACTCCTGACCCCATAATCTACCTGCCTCAGCCTCCCAAAGTGCTGGGATTATAGGCGTGAGCCACCACAACCAGCCTCAGTCTTTTTTTTTTTTTTCTTCCTTTTTTTTTTTTATAAAGATGGGGTTTCACCATCTTGGCCAGGCTGGTCTTCAACTCCTGACCTCAGGTGACCCACCCACCTTGGCCTCCCAAAGTGCTGGGATTACAGGCGTGAGCCACCACACCCGGCCTTTGGTTAGTATTTTGCAGAATTTTCTCCCAGTCTGTCTTGTGTTTTCATTTTCTTGACAGTCTCTTTCAAAGAGCAGGGTTTTTTTATTTGTTTTTTTGAGACGGAGTCTCCCTCTGTCACCCAGGCTGGAGTGCAGTGGTACAATCTCAGCTCACTGCAACTCCGCCTCCCGCATTCAAGCAATTACCCTGCCGCAGCCTCCAGAGTAGCTGGGACTGCAGGTGTGTGCCACCATGCCCGGCTAATTTTTGTATTTTTAGTAGAGGCGGGGTTTTGCCACGTTGGCCAGGCTGGTCTTGAACTCCTGATATCAAGTGATTCGCCTGCTTTGGCCTCCCAGAGTACTGGGATTACAGTCGTGAGCCGCTATGCCTGGCCAAAGAGCAATTTTTATTGAAGCTTTATGGATTTCACTTTCACATTTAAGCTTATGATCTGTTTTTGCATACAGTGTGAGGTTGTTTTGCATATGTACATCCAGTTGCTCAAACACTATTTGTTGAAAAGGCTATTCCTAGTCTGGGCCCAGTAACTCATGCCTTTACTCTTAGAACTTTGGGAGGCTGAGCCAGGAGGATCACTTGAGTCCAGGAGCTCAAGACCAGCCTGGGCAACATAGGGAGACCCTGTCTCTACAAAAAGTAAAAATGAAAAATCTTAGCCAGCACACATCTGTAGTCCCAGCAACTCAGGATGCTGAGGCAGATGATCGCTTGAGCCCAGGAGTTTGAACTTGCACCCCAGTCTGAGCAACAGAGCAAGAATCCATCTCTGAAACAAACAAACAACGTTTTTTTCTCTTGACACTTTTGTTAGAAATTCATTGGTTATAAATTTAAGAATTTTTGGAATCTGTGTTTTCGTTGAACAGTATGTGTATTCTTCACTAATTCGCACCTTAAATACTGTAGTTTTATATTTTATAGTGGTAAGTCTTTAAATCAGTTAATGTGAATCCTCCAACTTTTTTCCCCCAAAATTGCTTTAGCTATTCTACTTCCTTTGCTTTCATACAAATTTTAGAACTAGCTGATTGATTTCTGCAGAAACGAATTTTGTAGTTTTCAGTCTCATTGATATCTGCTCTGTATTACTTCCTTCCTTCTGTTTGCTTTGAGTTTAATTTGCTCTTTTTTTCCAGTTTAAGGTGAAAACTTAGTTGATTTTTAAACCTTTTTTCATCTTCCAATACAATCATTTAATACTGTGGATTTGCTTCTATAAACATTGCTTTAGCTGTCTTCCACATTTTGATATGTTTTGTTTTCATATTCATTCAATTCAAGATATTTTCTAATTTTCCATGTGATCTTTTATGTGACCCATGGTTTATTTAGAAGTGTGTTTAATTTCCACATATTTGGGGATTTCACAGATTTTCCTTTGAGTGATTTCTAATTTAATTCCACTGTAGTTGAAGAGCATATTTTGTATAATATCAGTCCTTTTAAATTCTTTGAGACTTAGGCTGGGCATGATGGCTCGTGCCTGTAATCTCAACACTTTGGGAGGCCGAGAAAGGCAGATCACTTGAGGTCAGGAATTCAAAACCAGCTTGGTCAACATGGCGAAACCCCATCTCTACTAAAAATACAAACATTAGCTAGGTGTGTACCTGTAGTCCCAGCTTCTTGGGAGGCTGAGGCAGGAGAATCACTTGAACCCGGGAGGTGGAGGGTGCAGTGAGCCAAGATGGTGCCTTGCACTCCAGCCTGGGCTACAGAGTGAGACTTGTCTCAAAAAAAAATTATTTGAAACTTGTTTTTATGGGCCAGTCTGGAAAATGGTTAACTTATGGTGTTTACCATTAGCTCTTGGATGGTGCATTTTGATTCATGATACAACTTAATGATCCCAGCTGAGGCTGGGGGCACAAGCCAAGTTGAGATAGGGAGTGTTGTAAACAGTTTACAGCCTGACCTTTGGATCTAGAACCAGACTGCCTGGGTTGGAATGCTAGTTCTTCTTCCTTGAAGCTATGAAGCTCTGTGACCTTGGCCAAATCAGTTAATCTCTCTCTGCTTTAGTATCCTCATCTCTAGAGCTGATAGTAAAAGTATGTTCCTTAGGGAGATGTTGAAAAGATGAAATGAGAAAAATGTAAACAGCTTGTATAATGTCTGGCAGCAAAGTAAGAGCCCCCAAAGTATTCGCCCTTATTATTGCTCCTGTTATTATGGCAGCAGTTACATTTCTTGGTCTCACAGGCCTTTCAGATAAGCGTTGTCTGGCTACTTGGATAGTTTTAAAGGATTACTTCCCTTATTTCTCATGTTTATTATGTACAGAAGTTCAGATAACTTTTGTTTGGGTGTTTGTGGCCCCCCCTGTATAGGGGAAGACAGAAGTTGAAAAAATCTTTAAAACGCACACTTTCAAAATACTGTGATTTAAACTCTAACCACGAATTTGACTCCTGCTAGTTTTTGAATTTCCTCTGAAAACATTCTCAGGTTTGGCAGAAATCACTAACTGGAAGATAGAGTCCAGCACCTTTTATAGCCACCAAGTAACAATAATCTTTTCCAATGTATGACTTTAAAATTTTGATACTCATTTTATGAATGTCCCAATTTTGTTAAGATTAATTAGAAAATTCATAAATCACCCAGGGCATCTCATTTTTATTTCAGTTTCTATTGGTGTTTTTTCCCCTCCTGAAGTCCTGAACAGGACAGCAGGAATCCAGGTGAAAACTTAGATGAAAACTCCAAGACATTATTTGATGTCAGTCTTTTTAGAGAAGCAAAAGGGAAGCTAAAGATCAAAGACCTTAGTCATTGATCCTTTGTATATGCTTCTGAAAAACAAGGATATTAAATATTCTTGTTGTTGCTAAGGCCAGAAGAATCTTCTCCAGACAGCTGAGTGTCTGCTCTCTGGAGAGATTTTGCCCAGAGAGACACTTACCACTGAACAGGTTTCTTCTATCTCTGTTCATCTATTTCCTCATATATAAATTAGGAATAATAAGTTACCTATCTCAGAGGGTGATAAAGTTTCATATCATGGCACTGGGCACATAATGAATATTTAACAAATATTTGCTGTTATTGTGGTTATTTACATGTAGTTTTTGAGTAAAGAGCCCTGTAATCACAACGCTTTGGGAGGCCGAGGTGGGCAGATTACTTGAGGTCAAGAGTTCGGGAGTAGCCTGGGCAACATTTTTACTAAACCCCATTTCTACTAAAAATACAAAAAAATTAACTAGGCATGCTGGCGCATGCCTGTAATCCAGTTACTCAGGAGGCTGAGGCAGGAGAATCTCTTGAACCCGGGAGGCAGAGGTGGCAGTGAGCCGAGATTGTGTCACTGCACTCCAACCTGGGTGACAGAGTGAGACTCTGTCTCAACAACAACAACAACAAAAGAGCTTCCAATGTATGTGGTATGGGACATAAGACCTGTTAAGTGCTATAAGAAAAAAGAGGAAAAGGATAACTTTCGTGGGAAAATATATTATGAGCTTCATGAAGCTCTCTATTTAAGCCAGAAAAAAGTCAAGTAGTGAAATTAATTGTGCTTAGCTAAGCACTTAACAAACCTACTTGTCCCTCACTGCTTTTAAGTTGCTGAAGGAACTTTTGTTTTATAGAATCTGCTTGGGAAACGCTAAGAATTTTCTTTATTGACACTAATGTTTTCTAGATGTTTGTCTCTTAGCATCTTTATGTTTGCTTTAAGACATTAGCCCAGCCTTGACAACCTTTGTCTTAACCATTTCTGTTCCCTCTGAGTCACTAAATTTTTTTTTTCTTTTTTTTTGCCATAAATCTTTAGTGTAATCAAAGCACTTTAATGCTGGCCTCCTTTAAAGAAGTTGGCCTGCTTTCCAAATGAGGATGGATGAGACCAAGGGGGAACTTGGAATTTAAATACCACCTTAGTGTAAACATGTATTTATAACATCAGGGAAAAACAACAACAAAGTCTTTTTCAAGGGGTTGTGGCACTTGTATTACATGACTGTTGCACAACAAATTGCCTTTTATATTGAGCTGATGAGTGGTAGCCATGTTTAACATGCTGTAACTGGAATCCTGCACAGATTCTGGTCAGTCTCCCCTGTAGCATTATTAAAATAATTTTCCTTACTCTTCTCATAGACTCATTCCTTGGTTGAAGAATTTATAGTGAGTCCCATGACCATAGTAACGTAACTTGTTATTAACACTCTGCCTACCAGATCACATTCATTGAGGCTGGGGGCAGTGGCTTACGCCTATAACCCCAGTACTTTTGGGAGGCCAAGGTGGGCGTATTACTTGAGGTCAGGAATTTAAGACCAACCTGAGCAACATGGTGAAACCCCATCTCTACTAAAATAATTAACTGGGCATGGTGGCAGGTGCCTGTAATCTCAGCTACTTGGGAGGCTGAGGCAGGAGAATCGCTTGAACCAGGGAGGTGGAGGTTGCAGTGAGCCGAGATCACGCTGGTGCACTCTAGCCTGGGCAACATAACAAGACTACATCTCAAAAAAAAAAAAAAAAGGTAACGTTCATTGAGAGCTTAACCTTGTAAGATACATATCATCACCCTCATTTTACAAGTGAGCACATTGAACACTAGAGAGGCTAACTTGCCCAAGGTCACATGGTTTGCAAAGGACAGAGTCAGGATTTGCTGCAGAGGCTGTGTCCTTAACTTTCTGTATCACAAGGCACTTCTGTCTGTCTGCATGTTTCGTTAGCCTCATTCTCTTTATTGTCTTAGGTGTTGCTCCCGCTCAAGCTGGCCTAATTTGGGACATTTCCAACTTCTTACCATTATATGTGCCATTTTTTGTGCTTAAAATACATCCTTTTTTTTTTCAACCAGTCTTCTGAGAAACCTTCTGTAGTTTACCTTGCCCAGCTCTTGGTGTCTTTCTTTGGCATCTTGGCTCATTTCCACAGTGCTTAGATAGTCATTATTCTTTGAAAGGAATTTAGGTGTCTCTTTTTTTTTTTTTTTTTTGAGTTGGAGTCTCCCTTTGTTGCCCACGCTGGAGTGCAGTGGTGCGATCTTGACTCACTGTAACCTCTGCCTCGCAAGTTTAGGCGATTCTCCTGCCTTAGCCTCCTGAGTAGCTGGGATTACAGGTGCCTGCCACCATGCCCGGCTAATTTTTTTTGTATTTTTAGTAGAGATGGGGTGTTGGGATTACAGGCGTCCTTTTTATATATGTTAACTCAATATAGAGAATTTCTATATTATTAATTTTACTAAAGTAGATGATTATTTCATAAAACCAATTCTTGAATTTAAGGACATTTCAGCTTAGGTTACTTTCCAGTCTTCCCTTTTCTTTGAACCTACTGAACATAGCTTCTTCACGTCATACTGAATAACTAACTCTGCCTCTTGTTATATGGAGATAATTGAGACCTGCTGGCATGAGTACGTTCATGAAACCTCATCCTCTGCTTCAGCTTGTTATTGCTTATCCAGCCTTTCTGGTCTCACTAGAAAAGGTGTTATTTCTCATTTCTAAAGCTAATCCTGTCTTTTTGTTTTCTGTAGAATCTTGCCTGCATAGTCATTTTCCTCCTCCTCTGGTTATCATTTATCTTTTCCTCTCTATGAACGTCTATTTTTCCTGTCTTCAGAATGGAAGAAGTCCCCCCACCCCTCACCCCCACCATCCTTAAAAACCCATAAACAAAGTCACTCTGTTGACCTTTCACATTGCCATTCCATTTCTCTCCTATCTTCTGTTCAGCCTCTGTAGAAAATTACATAAACTCACTATTCCCACTTTCTCTTTACCCGCAATTCTGTTGAAACTGCTGTAGAAGATCACCTGTAATCTCTGTTAAATCAAATAGCCTACTCTCAGCCTTCATGTTCTTCTGCTGATGTTGAGAGGGGTAATGTGGTGTAATAAAAGCATGGACTGTTGGAGCCGTACCTACTCACATTCTGTTTCTGTCACTTTCTGTCTATTTAAGCTTGGGCAGCTTTCTTGTATCTTGCTGCCCCAGTTTGCTCAGCACATGTACTCAGCATTTAACTGTTTCTTGTTGTTTCCCTGAAATGGTCTTTTCTCAGCTCTCATCTCTCCCTGTGGTAACTCCTTATTTCCTTATAACAGAGGCAGCTGTTCAGGAGAACGAAACCAAAGATTGAGTGCTGAGAGGAAATGTTTTACTATCAAAGAGAGAACCCAGTCCAGTATAGAGTGGAGGCTCTGGGAGATGAGGTTTGAAGGAGGAAAAAATGGGATACGTCTTTTAAAGTGAAAAGACAGCTGAGTACCTGAGTTCCATATTAGGAAGGTAGAGTGTCTGGATATTGCTTATTGGTGGTGCTGTTTGGGCTTGCTGTTACATAAGCTTTAGGCCAGGTGGTAGTGACCTGTGTCAAGGATTCTGCCTCAAGTTGTGACTTCTGACTGCCTCTGCTACATACATGAGTGCCTAAATTGGGATTTTGGTGCCCAGATATCCACCACTGTTAGTAGGCAAGGTAAGTAGGTCTAGGTTTGAGTTCGTCATAACCCATTGAAATTTTGACTTTTGCCCTGTTTTCATTCTCTATCCAATGAGTGTGTCATCGGACATAGACACACTGGACAAAGAGAGGTCCCATTAATTCTTTCAAAATATAGTTTGTATAACACCTCCTGTTTCCACTTCTTACTAACCTAGACTTTATCACCTCGTGCCTAGATTATCATAAGAATCTTACTTGTTCTCCTTGATTCTAGTCTCTTCTGCCCACTTTATCTTCACTGAATATTTCTACCTGATTAATTTTCCAAAAATATTATATCACTTACGATTTTTACTCTACTAGTGAATAAAAGTAACGTTTTCAGGTGACATTAAAATTTTAGCAAATCAAATCCTGCTGACAAACCTTGACTTCAGCTACATCATAATTTAACTCCTGTGTAAGCAGAAGCTGACCTTGCAGTTAATCTCTCTGGAATTCCACTCTTCCATAAGACAAGCAACACTTCTCCTGTTGATATTCCTGTGTACCTGTGCCCTGTTCCTGGAGGGTTAAGATCATGACCTTTATTCTTTTAGGATTTGTTTTTTTGCCTCCACTCTCTTTCCTCTCTACCAAGCTAAACTCCTTTGAGGTGCTCAAGAAACAGATGCTCTTTAATGTTTCATAACCCACAGGAAAATTTTTCTCTGAATACGTCAGGTCTGTTGGATAACAAATTCATTTAACTGAATTGGAGCTGCTTTTGCCATAATCTCCTTTTTAGTGTGTTATGCTTGTTTTTCCCAACTAATAATTGACTGGATTGTATAGTTTTTCAATTATTAATCTAGTAAAACCTTATTGCTTTGGATTTAATGGATTAAAGTTTGTGAATATTGTTCTGGATCAAACTGACCTCATGTAAGTTTTGGATCTCTCTCTCTCTCTCTCTCTTTTTTTTTTTGAATGAGTTTAAGGTGTTAGTAATTAAGATTCCATTTGTGTTACTAAGTATAATGACTATCCAATAGACTTAAGGTAGCGTCATGTAAGGAAGGGCACACTGAGAGAGGGACTGGGGATGGGGGAATGTCTACCCTTTAATATTTGTCCCATTCCATCTGCAATTAAGCTTTCTAGAAATGTGTTGTTACAGTAGCTTCTTAAATGTTTTTAAATTGTCTTTTCAAGTGAATAGGGCATGGGAGTTTGTGACTATTTCCTATGTGAAAAACAATGTCAGAAGTTTAAGAATGCCAGGCATGGTTCACGTCAGTAATCCCACCACGTTGGGAGGCCAAGGCTGAAGGATCACTTGAGCCTAGGAGTTCAAGACCAACCTGGGCAATATGGTGAAACCCCATCTCTACAAAAATTACAAACAAACAAAAAAATTAGCCTGGTGTGGTGGCATGCACCTATGGCCCCAGCTACTTGGGAGGGTGAGGTGGGAGGATCACTTGAGCCCAAGGAGGTCAAGGTTGCAGTGAGGTGTGATCATGCCACCGCACTCCAGCCTGGGTGACAGAGTGAGACCCTGTCTCAAAAAAAAAAAAAAGTTTAGGAAAACCACTGTATTTAAGTTGGGCTCTTTGAAAAGTAAATTCTGCTATAAAACTTATTCTTTAGTATTATTTGTTAAATTCTGTGTCTAACTGAAGAACACAAGCTTTTGATATTTAGTGTAAGTGAAACATATAGCCAGATCAGACATCACGAACACTTGTCTCTTTTGCTAACATGTCCACCAGAATCCTATGTTCCATTAAAAAAGTTTTTAGTGTTATTTAAAAACTCAAATCACACAGTAATGTGAAATAGTCCCATTTTTAATACAGGTGGTTTTGTGATATATAGGTCTTCAACTTCCTTCTTCCTAACAATTTTTCGTTCTTTTAAATTCTTTTAAATTTCTTTGTGATAGACTAAATTATACAAATGAAACACAGTGACTGTAGTAAAATAAACAGGTTAATTCACCCCACTGTATTTCAGTTTTTCATCTATACAAAGTGGGTATCATAATGGGAAGCACTTAGGACAGTGCTAGGCACATTACTCAATAAAAGATTGCTTGGAAGAGGAAATCATCAGCCTGTATAGATGATAACCAAAGACATGAGAGTAGACAGTATTGCCCAGAGATGAGGTGTGGAGTAAGAAGTAAAAAGAACTGATGACAGAACCCTGATGGGCCAAGGAAAAGGAGGTTAGGCACAGAGAGCAGGGAAGAAATCCAGTAGGATGTCATGGGAGTTGGGTTAAAATTGTTTCAGGAAAAGAAAGTGGCTGCAGTTGACAGCTCCTGCAAGTGGGGGGATATAAAGTAAGATATTGGCTGAAGTATTATTAGATGAAGCAAAAATAAGATTGTTGATGATCTTGGGGAGAGCAAATTCCATAGAGTGTTGGGTAGAGAAGGCACAGTGTGTCAAGGAGATACCAGTGAAGGCAACAGATACAGCCAGATCACCAGGTTTGGTAGCCCTATATGAATTGGCCTTTCTTCCTTTGGTTCTCTGTCCTCCTCTCCCCCCACCCCACCCCCACCCCCACCACATTCTCTCCATCTCTCACAGATACCTTTGTGGAAATACGCTCTAGCTCTTGCTTTTTCTGTCTCTTGCACTCATGCTCACTCTTGCCCTCTCCTCTAGCCCAACTGAACTGCTTGACTACTTTGTGATCTCCCAGCAGGTCACACTGTCACATAGGCCTCCATGCTGAGTTCCTACACCTGTCTGTGCCATGGCTTAATTTGGTAACTTGTTTACTTCTTTTGTCTCCCTATTAGGCAATGCTTGGTGTGGGTGGTACCAGCTGAGTCTTTATCATGGAGTGCCAGTACCTAGCAGAGTCATCATGATGTGGTGATACATAAGAGAGGATGGAACAGTGACCAGAGGCATTTATTCTAGTTGGAGCTTGTAACAGACATTAGATACCACAGGATGATGGTGAGATTGGTTTGATTTTTAGATGTGTTGAATTGGCTGGGCACGGTGGCTCACGCCACTCAGCACGTTGGGAGGCCAAGGTGGCAGATCATGAGGTCAGGAAATTGAGACCATCCTGGTTAACATGGTGAAACCCTGTCTCTACTAAAAACACAAAAAATTAGCCGGGCATGGTGGCACTCACCTGTAGTCCCAGCTACTCAGGAGGCTGAGGCAGGAGAATCTCTTGAACCCAGAAGGCGGAGGTTGCAGTGAGCCGAGATCACGCCACTGCACTTCAGCCTGGGTTACAGAGTAAGACTCCATCTCAAAAAAACCAGATGTGTTGAATTTGAGGTGACCGTAGCATATGCAGGTAGAAGTGTGCCCCCCAGGGGCATTGGAGATTTGCTACTGAAAGTCAGTGTGTCTTAGAAATCCCTTCTTGCTCTGAGACTCAAGAGACTTTCCTTTTTCAACTTTTTCATCATCCCAGACAGAAAGTTTAGTTTGTCCTGATAGTAGTAATGGATGAACTGTGATTGAAACTGTTAGGCTCCTGTTTGCTTGTCCACAGAATTGGATTTGTCACTAGGAGAGGTTAGTTAGCCCCCTGGAAATAACTAAATGTCACTCTGTAGCATTCATTTTTTTAAGTCATTGGAGATTTTCTTCTTGAAGTCTAGATTTTGGAATTGTATGGATGCTTTTAAAAGATTTTGTTTCTAGAATCATTTCTAAAGCTATCATCAGCATTAAATGGCAGGGAATAACCTTTTAATGAAACTGATACAGTAAAAACCAGTTCTGTTACAGGTTAAGAGTAGTTTAAAAAATTTCCTAAAGTTTTATAAAAATTGTTATTGTAAAATATACATAACAACAATTTTAAATTTACCATTGAACTGTTTCTAAGTATACAGTTCAGTAGCATTAAATACATTCGCTTACTTTCTGTGCAGCCATCAGCACTATCCATTTCCAGACCTTTTCCATCATCTCAAACAGAGACTCTGTGTGCATCAAACAAAAATTCCCCATTCCCCTTGTCTCCAGTTCTGGTATCTGCTATTCTGCTTTCTCTTCCTATGAATTTGCCTAATCTAGATCCGTCACAAAAGTAGAATTATAACAATATGTGTCATTTTGTCTCTGGTTTATTTCACAGGGCATCATATTTTTGAAGTTCATTTATGTTGTAGGATGTATCAGAATTTTCTTCTTTTTTAAGGCTGAATTTGATGGGAATGGCTGTATCACATTTTATTTCATTCACTGGTAGACACTTGGGTTGCTTCCACCCAACCCATCCCATTATTCACAACCCATTATTCAAGCCATTGTGAAAATTGGTGTACAAGTATGTTTGAGTCCCTGCTTTCAATTATTTGGGGTAAATACCTAGGCTTTATTAAGTTGTATGAGCACATATCCTGAGAGGGTAGGTATTCAGTAACATTTTTCTTATGAAATGATAATTTCAACCAGCATGTTAACACAGATTTTTGCAAGTTTTTAAGGAGATTTATTTTGTACAAGTTCTAAAGCAGTCTTGGACTGTGATACAAAGATATCTTCAAAAGCTGCATTATAATTTTTTTGTGTAACTAAGTCCCTTGGCCAAATAAAAATGCATAAACCACTTTATCCAGCTTGTACCTATTGGCTTTGTCTGAGGAAACCAGTTGCCTAATTTTTTCCCTTGCCTTATGTTTGTTACAGCCAGTATAGGGCTCTTTGCAGCTGCAGTGTTTAACACAGGAGCCACAGTATGTTGCTGGTTGTATGCTCAAATCATGATAAAATGTGCGTGCTTTTGAAACTATAATGTGAGGATCCGTCTTAGAAGATAATTCATAGGAAAAAGTTAATGCATATTGCCATCAAAGCCTTTAATATCTTTTTTTTTTTGACCCCTCACTCCCCCCATAAATCCTTTCTTGTCTGTCCTAGGCTATAAGATGTATTTGAAAACAAAATTACTCCAGATTATCTTTACTGCCTTGAAGTCTAATACCTTTCTTTTGTATGAATTCGCTCAGTCAGCAGATTTTATATCTCTCATGGAAGTAATCATTTTTTCATTGTACTAGTTTTGGTAAAACATAAAATATTAACATGTGTGTTTTATATATGTTCTTTCCATGAAATATTTTGTGATAATGCAGGGATAATATTTTGATATTTTTGTGGAGATGGGAGTCTCCCTATGTTGCTTAGATAGGTCTTTTGAACTACTAGGCTCAAGCAGTCTTCCTGCCTCAGCCTCCCAAAGTGTTGGGATTATAGGTGTGAGCCACTGAACCCAGCCTTAAGTAACTGTTTTATTTACTACTTGTACCTTGTACATAAATGGTTAAATTTAATATATTAAATTTGTATTTGATAAGATACCTATTCTGTTACTAAGCTTAGAATACATCTTTGGTTTTTTTCCCCTTAAAATATGGGGAAATGTGGAAGAGAATTATTGCAAACATTGTAATGTTAGACTAATTTTTTTTTTTAGATAAGAATACAAATTGAGTTCTATTTCAATATATTTCCATAAAGGGAAAAACAAGCATTTTTTAAGGCATGGAATACAAATCATTTTTTGCATTTCTTTTTTTTTTGAGACAAGGTTTCACTATGTTGGCCACGCTGGTCTCGAACTCCTAACCTCGTGATCCACCTGCCTCAGCCTCCCAAAGTACAGGCATGAGTCACCACACCCAGCCGCATATAATTTTTAAATCTGAAATTTTGGATAGTAAAAAAATTCTAACAACTTTTGGTGTTTTGTAATCTGTACGAATTACATGTGAGAAGGTGTTTGCATAGCCAGAGCTTGTGGGTAAAGGTAGGAGGCCAACAGTTCCCCAAATGTGACTCATGGACCATGGAAGATTCCTGAGACCCTATCTTGGGGTCCCTAGGGTCAGACTGTTTTCATAATATTACTAACAGTGTCTTTTTCATTTTTGCACCTTTTTTCTCATGGTGGCAAAGCAATGCAGGGTAAAGCCTCTAGTGTGCCATCACCTGAATCAAGGCGGTGGCATCAGGCAGTACTGGTAATCATGGTATTCTCCACCACCAGGCACATGCCATTTACACTTAGAATATTCTTGATGAAGCAGTAAAAGTTTCTACTGTTAAGTTTCAACCCTTGAGTACACTCATTAAAAATTTCCACAAAGCACTTCTACTGTATACTAAAGTACCATTGGTTAGCTTGAGAAAACCACTTAGGCAGTCATTTGAGATGTTAACTAAACTAGATTTTTTTAAAAATCGGAATACCATTTTTACTTGAAAGAAGGACGGATGGACATATTTGGGAGATAGTTTCTCAAAAATGAATAAAGTGAGCCTGTCACTTAAAGGGAAAAAAAAGTGTTTTTACTAATGGTAAAATTTGAGCTTTCAAGTTAAAATATAATTTTTGAAAATTTGTATTTATTACCATAAGCCCCAAGAATAATACTAACATATGATTTTTCAGATACTATATAATGAAAAGAGACAACATCTGGAAGAGTGGCATAACTCAGTGAATCAATATCTTCCAGATTACCAATGCGTGTTACAAAATCATCCATGGGTAAAAGGTTCACACAAAGTTCAGGATAGTCCAGTGGATTTTAATATACTGTAGTAAAATCCAAAAAAATCCATTGATGTAGTTCCAAATTCCACATTGCAGTAAACCTTTAAGAAATCACCACTTGTTAAATTTAATGTGGTATCAAAGAAGAATATTGATAGTTATCTGAAAAGGCTATTAAGTACTCCTTGTTTTCCAACTATCCATCTGTGTAAAGCTGGATTTTTTCCCCCATAGAGTTGAGTTTATACAACATATGGCGGTAGATGGAATGCAGAAGCCAATATGAGAATCCAGCTATCTTCCATTTAAACTAGACATTAAAGAGGTTTGCAAACATGTAAAGAATGTCCCTTGTCTCAATTTTTGTTTGGGAAATATTTGCCCTTTAAAAAATGTTATTTGTATTAACATGTAATGGTTTTATTATATATAAATTAACATTTTAACTTTTTCTCAGTTTTAATTTCTAATATAGTAAATATCACTAATCCACATGTACTAAAGTTCTTTGGGAGTCCTCGGTTTTAAGAGTGTAAATTGTTGTGCAACCACAAAGTTTGAGAAGTGCTGGTCTAAGGCAATGTCTGCAGTGTTAAATAGTAGTTGCTTGGTTTTGGGGTGGACAAGAATGCTTTCATTGTATAGCTGGAAGGCTGTCACATAGAACACGTCATAGAACAGTACTCTCTGTGTCTCGGTTTGGCATGATTTTTAGCAGGATATGTGTTATAAGCACTTGCTGGTAAAGCAGCTAGAAATAGATGTTCAACTGTCAAGCAGTTACTAAAATCCAGCATGGTTCTGAAAATTAGGGTTTAGAGTTTAGTCTTGTATATGAGAGATGTTTAGCTCTTTGTCTATTAAGGTAAAGGTTTGGAGGAATGTAGTTAAAGAATTAGTGTTCTTCATAATGAATTACAAAATTACTGAACAGCTGGCCTGTACTGATACATCACTTGACAGCGTCTTCAAGTCTGTTTTCAATACATTTGGCTAACCTGATTTTGGCATGTCTCAAATGCATCTATTTAGTTTCTTTCTGTGTTTCAGTAAGAATTCCTTTATCTCAGAATAGAGTAGTTCCTGTCTTTCATGTCCATCCAGAGCCTCTAGGAACAGACACCTCAGTAGGAGGGCCTGAAGAATGACACGTTTCTGTTGATGCTTTGGTAGAGTCTGAGATGTAGGATAGGGAGAGACTGTGAAATAAGATCCTTGGGCTTTGATTTCCTATTATTGACCAAACTTGCCCACTCTTTTTCCTGGAATACCTTTTCTTCCCTGCCTACTCCATTTATCATAGTCTTACCCCAGAGCCCCAGACCACAGCTCCTGTAGTAAAATCTATGTGTATTTCTGAAGTGCTGATGAAGGCTTTGATTCTTTGTGAGGGCAAAGAGCAGAATAGAGGATGATGCAAGAGGGGCCTTTTTCCTCCCTGTCATTACCAGCAGTGAAAACCTTTGGACATTTTTGAAACCACTTTGTGCTCATTTTTATGAGTGTGTAGAGTAGGTGAAAAGTGAGCCTACTTCAGGAGACCAAGGGTGTAAACAAATATTGGATAAAGCAGTCTAGCAGAGGGAAAATGAGAGTTTGTAAGTTAGCCTTAGGGCTGGCCACAGTTTTTAAAAAGACCCACAAGAAGAATTTCCCATGGGTTGAATAAACCAACCAGAGTTACTAGCCAAGGTAAGATGATGGCATATATGTCTGCTGGTATAATGTAAGATTTATATTAAGCCATTTTTAAATCTGTAAATATTGGGGTGATTAAAAGAGGAAAATATCAGTTTCAGTCACCTGAAAACGGTCATCTTTGGCAGTGCCAATTTACCTGTAATATGTCAGTGATGAGCAAAATGGAAGATGGAAAGGGTATTTTTGGTAATATTTCTGTTTTTTGAAAGCAAAACACAATATAAAAATACAGACTTTTTTTTTTTTTTTTTTTTTTTGAGACAGGATCTTGCTCCGTCACCCAGGCTGAACGAAGTGCAGTGGCACGATCATAGCTCAGTGCAACCTCAAACTTGTGAGCTCAGGGGATCCTCCTACCTCAGCCTCCCAAGTAGCTGGAACTACAGGAGCACCCCACCATGCCTGGCTAATTTTTTTTTTTTTTTTTAATAGAGTCGGCATCTCCTTTTGTTGTCCAGGCTGGTCTTGAACTCCTGGGCTCAAGCAATCCTGCCACCTCAGCCTCCCAGAGTGCCAGGATTACAGGCATGAGCCATCATGCCAGGAATACAGGTGTGAGCCATCACACCCAGCCAAAACCTAGAGCCTTGAAAAATAAAAATTAATTGGGCCTTCAAGTTTATCTGGGCCCAAAGAGGATTTTATGGATGCTAGAAAGATAACGAAGGATTGCCCAGGGAGGATTACATAGCTAGTTACTGTATAATTACAGATAGAAATTTCAGTTTGTCATTCAGTTTTGGGCAGATATTGAAGTCAATTTGGTAGACTATGGAATTAGGCCAACTAAGATCAGAAGTGCATCTGGCTTTTGATCTTAAAAAACAGTAATAATCACAGAGATTAACAGTTCTCCAAACCCCAAAGTGAAAACCCAGAGTTTTTCTCTAATTCATTTGGCAGCAAAACCTGGCCTAAATTGATATGAGGCTATTTATAATCTTTATTTATCCTATTTAGTGTGAATATTCATGTTTCACTGTAGAAATATTAGTATTTGATTACCAATTACTGCTCCAGACTGCAACGGGGGTGTTTTCTTTGTAAAACTCCCAAAAATTCTGAATCATATTTGTTCTCGAGGCATTTTTTTTTTTGGCTAAGGGCCTATAGACATGTAGTACTTACCTTGTAGAATGATGTGAGAATTAAATGCTCAGTAAAATGTTAGGTGTTGTTGCTATTACCACTAATATAAGTCTAGAACCCCAGTTTTGAAATGTAACATGAGTATCTTTCTATAGAGATGTATGTCAGTGCAGTCCGCTAGAACTTTTCACGATGATACAAATGTCTTTATCTGGCCATCCAGTACAGTAGCCACTAACTGTAGAACACTTGAAATGCAATCAGTGCAACTGAAGAAATTTTATTTAAATATAAATAGCCACATATGGGTAGTGGCTGCTGTATTGAACAGCACAGTTCTGTATAATTCGAGTTCATGTTCCATTCAGACTTCAGTTTTGCTGTCTTTGTAGTCATCTACCGATTAAGAATACAGTGTGGACCCAGCAGATTATTTATTAGTTAAGACAGCTATTAATAGTAACAGAGCAAGAACTTCGTTTTTTTTTTGTTTTGTTTTGTTTGTTTTGAGATGAAGTTTTGCTCTGGTGCCCACGCTGGAGTGCAATGGTATGATCTCAGCTTACTGCAACCTCTGCCTCCTGAGTTCAAGTGATTCTCCTATCTTAGCCTCCCGAGTGGCTGTGACTACAGACATGTGCCACCATGCCTGGCTAATTTTTTTTGTATTTTTGTAGAAACAGGGTTTCACCATGTTGGCCAGGCTGGTCTTGAATCCCTGACTCAAGTGATCCACCTGCCTTGGTCTCCCAAAGTGCTGGGATTATAGGCATGAACCACTGTGCCCAGCCGCAAGAACTTGTTTCTAAGTACATCCTAGACTTAGCATCAGCTAATATTTCCTTCTGTCTCCAGGGCTTTTTAAAGACTTAATGGTAAAGGGTACACATTTCTCCTTGAACTTGACTAAAGCAACCTCTAATGACCTCAACTTAGGTAATTAATAAAATATAATGCATCTATGCCAAGAAGTCCCTAGCCTTAGGGAATTCAAGTGGCAGAAATTTCCCTGGTAAATGGGGAAAAAGAAAACTTCATTACGAAGTTGTTGCCGGATATCAAAATGTTTCTGCTAACATGTTCACCTTTGTTAAACAGATGTTATTTTCCAAAAGTGATTTCTGTATACATCTAAAATGTAATATGATGTGCAATATCGATGTTTTTGTAATTCCCCTAGGCTAGATAGGAGTTGTTAGGGTGTATCTGCTAAAGTGCAAGATGCATTTTTTTCTAATGTCATTTCACAAGAGATTGAATGTTCACCAGCCTGATGTGTATATTATCTTTACCTGTGGGATTCCATGGTTTTGCCTTTGATAAAAGGTTGTTAGCAGTGTCCCTATCTTCATTAAATATTAAATTGACTAAAAAAGGAGGCGTGAAGCCGGATGCTGTGGGTCACACTTAAAATCTTAGCACTTCGGGAAGACAAGGCTGGAGGATCACTTGAAGCTAGGAGTTTGACACTAGTCTGGGCAACATAGCAAGTCCTTTGTCTCTAAAAAATTTAAAACTAAAAAATTTAGCCAGGCACGGTGATGCACACCTGTAGCCCCACCTCCTAGGGAGGCTAAGGTGGGAGGTTTGCTTAAGCCTCCGAGTTCAAGGCTACAGTGAGCTGTGATCGTGCCACTGTGCTCTAGCCTGGGATGCAGAGCAAGACTCTAAAAAAAACAGAGGCAGGCCAGATGCAGTGGCTCACACCTGTGATCTCAGCACTTTGGGAGGCCAAGGTGGGTGGATCATGAGGTCAGGATATCGAGACCATCCTGGCTAACATGGTGAAATCCCGTCTCTACTAAAATACAAAAATTAGCTGGGTGTGGTGGCGCGTGCCTGTAATCCCAGCTACTCGGGAGGCTGAGGCAGGAGAATTCCTTGAACCAGGGAGGTGGAAGTTTCAGTGAGCCGAAAACGAAATGAAACAGAGCTAGACTTTGTTTCAAGAAACGTGAGAGAGAGAGAGAGAGGCAGACAGGCATGGGCAAAGGCCTCCATTTATTTCTACTGAGGTGTTAGAAACAACAATCTAACTTCCTAATTAGAAAGTTAAATAAGATGAAAACATGTAAAACATTGAGATATTGCTGTTGTTAAGGACTCAAAATGAGAATGTTGAGACAATGAGTGATTAAAAGTTGTGCTGATTGAACCTGGAAGTTTTCTATTTCTTCTTTTTCTTTTTTTTAAAGACAGGGTTTCACCATGTTGGCCAGGCTGGTCTTGAACTCCTGACCTCAGGCGATCCGCCTGCCTCAGCCTCCCAAAGTGCTGAGATTACAGGCGTGAGCCACCACGCCTGGCCTATTTCTTCTTTTTTTAAACTTATTTATTTTGAGACAAGAGTCTCGCTCTGTTCCCCAGGCTGGAGTGCAGTGGCACAATCTTGGCTCACTGCAACCTTTGCCTCCCAGGTTCAAGCAATTCTCCTGCCTCAGCCTCCTGAGTAGCTGGGATACAGGCACATGCCACCACACCTGGCTAATTTTTGTATTTTTTAGTAGAGATGGGATTTCACTATGTTGGTCAGGCTGGTCTCCAACTCCTGACCTTGTGATCCTCTGGCTCAGCCTCCCAAAGTGTTGGGATTGCAGGCTTGAGCCACCACGTCTGGCTCCTATTCTTTATTTTAAAAAAGAGTGGCTTTTGTATTTGTGAAGTTTTCACATCTTAATTTTTCAGTAAAAGGCCAGTAAGAGAAGGCAGCAGGAAAGAGTAGCTCCTGGGTGCATAGTTGAGTTTTTAAAAAGAACAAGTTTTGCCGGGCGCGGTGGCTCACGCCTGTAATCCTAGCACTTTGGGAGGCCGAGGTGAGTGGATCACCTGAGGTCAGGAGTTCAAGACCAGCCTGGCCATCATGGTGAAACCCCATCTTTAAAAAAAAAAAAAAAAAAAAAGAACAAGTTTTAACAGAACATGTTTGCTTCCTGTTTTGTAATGTGTATACATTCTGTACACATGATTTGTATGGAAGAATACACATACCAAATTGTAAACATCATCTCCTCCTAGGGAATGGAAGTGCAGAGAGGAAGAGGGGGAGGCACTGTACTTTGCATTATATACTTGCCCATTTTTTAGTTTTCACAGTGAACATAAATTTTTGTAATTTTAAAGAAAATTCATAGTTCTAAAAATGCAGATTGGCTATAATTTATTTAAATCCATTTTCTGTATTTTAGAATGTCTTTTTGTTAAAAGGCTTTTTGTAAAACTTCTATAAGGCCAGGCACGTAGTGACTCATGCTTGTAATCCTAGCACTTTGGGAGGCTGAGGTGGGTGGATTGCTTGAGCCCAAGAGTTCAAGAGCAGCCTGAGCAACATGGTGAAACCCTGTCACTACAAAAAATACAACAATTAGCTGGGTATGGTGGCACACACCTGCAGTCTTAGCTGCTCAGGAGGCTGAGGTGGGAGGATTGCTTCTGATCCAGGAGGCAGAGGTTTCACTGAGCCAAGATTATGCCACTGCACTCCAGCTTAGGCAACAGGTGAAACCCTGTCTCCAAAAAGAAACAACAAAAGCTTTTATAATGATAGTTTGAATTGAAAATAGTATATGAAATTTCAAATAATATCATAAAATAAGCTATAACTTCTGATTATGTGATATTTGGTACAGTTTGCAAAATTGTTAGAACTTTTTAAGATCTTAGTATGAATTATAAAATACCATGTACAATATTAGGGGGGAACTTTAACCAAATTTTCTTGTATAAGTTTATTTGAAAGCTAGAACAAAACTTCAGTTAGGGGAACCATTAAACATCTGAACACTTTTCTGAAATCAGGCATTTAGTTCTGCATTGGGGGACATGCTCATTGCCAGGATATGGAAGTGAGAACTGGAAACCTTAATCACACTCTGATATTTTGTGCATGGTCAAGTCTTCAGCTAGAAAAACAGACTATGAAGAAAGTCAGTGACTACGGCCACTCAGAGACTACAGCACAGAAGATCTATCAGGGAGGAGGAGCTGGTTTTTGTAAATTTAATCCAGGCCAGGCGTGATGGCTCACGCCTGTAATCCCAGCACTTTGGGAGGCTGAGGCAGGTAGATACCTGAGGTCAGGAGTTCAAGACCATCCTGGCCAACACGATGAAACCTCATTTCTACTAAAAATACAAAAAAATAGCTGGGTGTAGTGGCGAGCACCTGTAGTCCCAGCTACTCGGGAGGCTGAAGCAGGAGAATCGCTTGAACCCGGGAGGTGGAGGCTGCAGGGAGCCGAGATTGTGCCATTGTACTCCTGCCTGGACAAGAGTGAAACTCCATCTCAAAAATGAATGAATGAATAAATAAGGATCCAAAAGCATGGCATTATAGACCACAGTAGTGTGTCATGAAAGTTTTTTACAGCAATTAAAGGAAATGTAACGTCCTCCTCTGTATGCATCAGTCTTTCTCTCCTCACTGGGATAATTTCCAGTCAGCATCAGAAAAGGTTGAGCATCTCCCAGTTTAAAAAAGAAAACGGGCCTGGGCGCGGTGGCTCACGCCTGTAATCCCAGCACTTTGGGTGGCCAAGGTGGGTGGATCATGAGGTCAGGAGTTCAAGACCAGCCTGGCCAATATGGGGAAACCCAATCTCTGCTAAACATACAGAAATTAGCTGGCATGTTGGCGCATGCCTGTAATCTCAGCTCCTCAGGAGACTGAGGCAGAAGAATTGCTTGAACCTGTGAGGTGGAGGCTACTGTGAGCCAAGATTACGGCACTACACTCCAGCCTGGGTGACAGAGCGAGACTGTCTCAAAAAAAAAAAAAGTGTTTTAAAACCTTCCTTATCTTTATATTTACCCTCCAGCTGCCATTCTCTTCCCTGCCCTTTTCAACATACTGTCTCCATTTTCTCAGCTTTAACTTCTCAGCTAGTTTCAGTCTGACTCCATCCTCACCACTTTACTCAGTGGCCACTCCATTTGTCTATCTTGACCTCTCAGCAGCATTCATGGTTGACGATGTCTGCCTCCTAATGCAGTGAGTGTCAACTGAGTATTTAATGTGTTACCCTCTTTATATGAATTCTTCATTTAATCCTTTAACAACTCTTTGAGGTGGATGTTGTCATTATCCCCATTTTCCAGATGAAAAGCTGAAGCTTAGAGAGGCTAAGTAACTGGCTTAGCTACTAATAAGTTGTAGAGGAAGGGATTAAATTCAGGCCCCATTCAATTCTGCTGCTTTTCTGAAATAACCTGCTATCCTTGGTTTTCCTTCTCTGTCTCTACTTCATCTTGGTTTCTTTGCAGTTCCTTCTTCCACCTGATCTTTAAATTTTAGGATTTCTCAAGCCTTGGTCCTCTTTTCACTGCTGCGAGGCATTCACACACACCTATGCCTTCAGTTACCCTGTGGAAGGTGATGAGTTCTCAGTGTATATATATATATATATTCAGCTCGGAACAGTTTCAATATCCAGCTATCTCTCCTTAGTACATTCAAACCTTAGTTTAAAATCTGTTCCTCCTGTGTTACCTTTTTTCCCCCCTAAATGGTATAAACCCAGCTAAGCAGAATCCTAGGGATCATTGCTAATTCTTCCCTCTCTTGGTTCCCATGAACAGTCACCAGGTCCTATTTATTGTGTCTTGTATCTCTCTAATTCACCTTCCTTCCCTTTTCTTAGACTGGATCCCCTAATATACATTCTCCTAGTACCCTGTACTTCTCTTTCTCTCTATTGTAACATTCTTCATTATTATATTCATTCAGTTATGTTAATTTTTTTCATTTCTTTTGAGTGAAATTGTTCATTTCTTTAGAAAAGACATTTAGGCAGAGACCAAGGCATTCTTATTTATTACTCTATATAGCAGTGGCTAGCAGAGGGCCTGGCACGTAGGCAGTATTAAATACAAAGATTTGTTTTAGGAAAATCCCCGACAAATAAGAATGGGTAATGTGGAGGGTGAACTCATAGAGACAGACTTTAAAACAAGATTTCCAGTAGTCAAGCCATAGAAGGAAGCTAACACATTGGCAGTGGGATTGGGAGAAATAGGGCAGTTGGGGCTGTGGAAGTAAGAGAAACAAAGGGCTGTTAAGAATGCAACAGATTTTTAGCTTTGGCAGCTGAGGGGATGGTAATACCATTCCTTGAGAGGATCAGGTATGACAGAGAGAATATTTGTGTTGGACTTGTTGACTTTGAAGAACCTCCTGTAAGCCATCTGGATGGAGATAACTAATAGGCAGTTAGAAAAATGGAAACGAGGAATTCAGGAGATGCAGGCTTTACCTCACCAGTGAGTAAAACCAGTAAAATACTATTAGTGGTTCAAATGTAAATGGATAACAGTCGAATTATTGAGACTTTTAGCCACTGGCACAGATTTGGTCGATGTTTTGATAATTTTTTAATTGGGGGTGGATATTATAAACATGCACAGAGATGGAATTTTTACATTGATGTCATTTTACATGCTGTAAGTAATAACTAGTAATAGCTGTAAACCTATCAATTTATTCTTCATGTTAAACTAGCAAATCTTAATTGTGTTATTTTGTTAATGCTAATTTATACCTATTTTCTTCTTAAAGATAAAAACAAAGCTTAGTGGGGTTTATAGAACTCCATTAGACTGTAAGCTCCATTAGGACTCAGTGCATGCGACTTAAATTTTTTTCCTCTTATTTCTCTAGGGCCTATTCCCTGGTGGATTCCAGTCAAGTGTCTACATTTCTGATTTCCATTCTTCTTATAGTCTATGGTAGTTTCAGGTAAGATGTCCTCAAATGGGGTTGATTTAAGTTGGAGGTGGAAGAAGGAAGCATTGCTCTGAAAGTGCTGGTACCAAAACTTACTGTGTGAAGAAAAACAGGACTTCGGCAAGAGCTGAGTTAGAATAGATAATTCTGGTATTTGTTCTTTAGTTGGCTGCTGTTAAACACTTCTTGGTTTTGCTTATGACTTCAGTATATTAATGCTAACATAGAAAAACTAATTGTTTAAAATGCTAGTTCTGAAAATAATCACCTAAGCACTCTTTATTGAGAAGGTTAAGGAAAGAGTTTTTGACAATGATTCTAAATTCTCACAGGGAACAAAGGGTTTAAATGGAAGGACAATTTGAAATATGAAAAAAAAAAAATACTACCAAATATCCATGTAATAAAAGGACAAAGAGAAAACTTCATGTTTTGTTTTGTTTTTTTCTAACCAAAAATCAAAGTATAGTCTCAAAGCTTTAGTAGGCTTACGAAGTAACCAGGGAAACCAAAGTAAAATTGTGCCCAGGATGCTAGTAAAGTTCTTTATCTTTGACTGGGCACAGTGGCATATGCCTGTAATCCCAGCACTTTGGGAGGTTCAGACAGGAGGATTGCTTGAGCCCAGGAGTTTGAGACCAGCGTGGGCAACATAGCAAGACCCACATCTCTACAAAAAAGATTAAAAAAAAAAAAATTAGCCAGGCATGGTGGTAGTGCCTGTGCTCCCAGCTGCTCAGAAGGCTGAGGCAGAAAGAAGAAGGATCACTTTAAGCCCAGGAGATTGAGGATACAGTGAGCTATGATCATGTTGCTGCTCTCCAGCCTGGGCAACAGAGCCAGACTGTGTCTCAAAAAAAAAAAAAAAAAAAAATCTTTATCTTGTCCTAAAATGCTTGTAAATAAGTAGATTATATCCTTGTGGAAATTTACATCACATTTTTCTTAATCCAAAGGCTTGACATCCAAGGTTGAGCCATACAAAATTGCTGATGATTAACTATTAATATTTTGGCCCACAGAAACAAGTTCATATGGTTCATCCTACTATTAATGGGGTTGTGTGTTGTAGTATTACCAGGTATTCTCTCTGATAACCTTGGAGATGCTGAGACTAGATCATGCTGAGGTTCTCATCCCAGTAGGCAGCCATAGGAATAGGAAAAATCAGGAAACTAGATACACACTCCCTTTTTCCACTATTCTCAGTTGAGAGGAACTTTAATGGTTATATGATTCAAATAGTTTAGTGGCTGATAAACTTACTAAAAAATGCTGCTTGAGGAATTATAAGTTGAGAACTTTAAAGGAAGTAATAGGGATAAGTGATATAATACTCAGGCATAAAGATTTTGAACTATCCAGTATTGTATCTGAATTGTAATGACTACTTTGTAAAATCATAGACTTGTGGTCTTTACCTCAATACTGAGTAGAACAAGTAAAATACTGTAGGTAATTTCAGTATAAATTGATAAAAGTTTTAATCACTGAGGTGTCTGTTCAGAACTCTAGATTCATAACCATACTCAGGAACCGTTAAACCAGAGGAATGTAGAACCTTATGAGTGTGATCTTGATATTTTTCATCTCTACCCTGTGGATAAGTATCTGAACTTTTTCCCTTTGAGTATACAATGCATTAACATTTCAAAAGACTTTGCAATTAAACATACAAAAAGCACCATCTTTAGACTCTTACAGCCCTAAAACTACTTTCAGTAGTACAGATTACCTTCCATTTGGCATATGTTTATATACTGTATACATTTTCATGTTGAAATTATTTATATTCTGATTCTTTGCACCAAACATTTTCTACAGATTATCTTCATGCTGTTTTAGTAATTTGACATTTCTTCGTGTTACTCATCTTATTCACTCTTGTTGGACAAGTGGGTTGTTACAGTGATGATAGCTTTATGATTATTTGCTTTTGTTGAATTATATCACCAAGATAAATATCCAGAAATGGAAATACTTCGACAGAGAATATGAACTGGCTCTTACTACATATTGCTGTATTGTTTTTCTGAAGGGCTATATCATTTTAGGATTGAGCAAGTTTTAAACAAAATTTTATGTAATAAGTGTATCATAGAATTATATGGATGGAAAGGATTTCTCTGGTTAACCTCCCTATTTGCCACAAAAGCAAGGATAATCTACAAAAGAACCACAAAAGCAAGGATAATCAGTAGACTCCCATTCTCTGTTCTGGTCTGTATGCCTCTTTTTATGCCAGTGCCGATGTCTTGATTGCTGTAGCCTTTGAAGTAAGTGTTGCTCTTTTTCAAATTTGTCTGGCTGCTCTGAGTCCTTTGCATCTCCATGTAAATTTTAGGTTCAGCTGGTCAATTTCTACCACACACACACACAAAAAAAAGCCTGCAGGGATTTCAGTAGGCATTGTGCATCTGTGATCAGTTTGAGGAAACTTGCTATCTTAATGATGTTCACTCAACCCATGGACCTGGAATGTGTCTCCATTATTTAGATATTTTTAAATTTCTATTAATAGTGTTTGTAATTTTCAAACCTTGCACTGTTTTGTTAAATTTATTCCTAAGTATTTTTTTTCTTTTTGATGTTATTTTTGATGGATTTTTTTTTTCTTTTTGGATTGTTCATTGCTAAGTATGTAGAACTACAATTGATTTTTGTGTATTGACCTCATGTACTGTAGCTTTGCTGAACTCATTTATTAGTGCTGATAGTTTTTTGTCTATGATTCCTTAGAATTTTCTGCACATAGGATAATGTAGTCTGCAAATAAAGACAGTTTTGCTGCTTCTTTCAATTCTGAAAAACTTTGTCTTTTTCCCTTTTTTCTCCCTTATTGTACAATGTTGAATAGAATTGCCAAGGGCATCATCCATCCTTGCCCTGTTCCTAATCTTCAGGGAAAAGCATTTTCCATTAAGTATGTAGTTAGCTATACATTTTTCATAAATGCCCTTTATCAAGTTGAGGAAATTTTCCTTTATTTCTAGTTTATGGAGAGTTTTATCATGAATTGGTATTGGATTTTTGTCATGCGTTTTTATGCTTCTTTTGAGATGATCCTGTGGTTTTTGTCCATGTATTGAGATATAAGACAATAAAGTTTGCTCACTTAAAGTATACAATTAATATATTTACAAAATTGTGCAACCATCCCTGTAATCCAATTTTAGCACATTATCATCCCCAAAGAAAATTTGTACCAGTTAGCAGTCACTCCCATTCCTCTTTTCCTACCTGCCCGCCCTAGGCAACCATGAATCTACTTTTTAAATTTTTTTTCAGACAGAATCTCACTCTATTGCCTGGGCTGGAGTGCAGTAGCATAGTCTTGGCTCGCTGCAACCTCTGCCTCCTTGGTTCAAGCGATTCTCCTGCCTCAGCCTCCCAAGTAGCTGGGGCTACAGGTCTCGCCGCCACACCCAGCTAATGTTTGTATTTTTCAGTAGAGACAGGTTTCACCATGTTGGCCAGGATGGTCTTGATCTCCTGACCTCATGATCTGCTTGCCTTGGCCTCCCAAAGTGCTAGGATTACAGGCACAAGCCACCACACCCAGCCCGTGAACCTACTTTTTACCTCTATAGATTTGCCTATTCTGGACCTTTCATATAAGTGGAGTCATATAGTATATGACCTTTTGTTACTAGCTTCTTACACTTACCATAATGTTATTGAAGTTAATACGTGTTGTAGCATGTTATCAGTATATTAATTTATTTTTATTGCTGAATAATATTATCTTTTGTTTTTCCATTCATTGGTTGATGGACATTTGGGTTGTTTCCTTTTTTGGCTGTGATGAATAATGTTACTGTGAACATTTGTGTACAAGTTTCTGTGTGGACATAAGGTATTTATTGCTCTCAAGTAGATACCTAGTAGCAGAATTGCTAGGTCTAATGGTAACTCTTAGTCTTACATTTTAAGAAATGCTTCTGTTCGGAGGCCAAGGCCAGTGGATCCCCTGAGGTCAGGTGTTCGAGACCAGCCTTGCCAACATGGAGAAACCCTGTCTCTACCAAAAAATTAGCCAGGCATGGTGGCACACACTTGTAATCCCAGCCACTCAGGAAGCAGGGGCAGGAGAATTGCTTGAACCTGGGAGGCGGAGGTTGCAGTTAACCAAGATCACGCCACACTGTACTCCAGCCTGGGCAACAGAGCGAGACTCCGTCTCAAAAAAAAATTAAAGAAATGCTTCTGGCTGGGCATGGTGGCTCACGCCTGTAATCCCAGCACTTTGGGAGGCCGAGGCAGGTGGATCACAAGGTCAGGAGTTGAAGACCAGCCTGGCCAACATGGTGAAACCCTGCCTCTACTCAAAATACAAAAATCAACGGAGCATGGTGGCGCACATCTATAATCCCAGCTACTCCAGAGACTAATGGAGGAGAACAGTTTAAACCCAGGAGGCGGAGGTTGCAGCGAGGTGAGGTTGTGCCAACTGCACTCCAGCCTGGGCAGTGAACAAAACTGTCTCAAGTTAAAAAAAACAAAACAGAGAAGAGAAATGCTTTTGTTTTCCAAAGCAGCTACACTATTTTACATTTCCACTAGCAATGTGTGAGAGTTCCAGTTTCTCCGCTTCTTCACCAACACTTGTTATTATCTGTCTTTATGATTATAGCTGTTCGGTTCTGGTGGGTATGAAGTGGTGTCTCGTTACAATTTTGGTTTGCATTTTTTTTTTTTTTAGAAAAAGAAAGGGAGAAAGAAAGAAACAGCAAAAGAAAGAAAAAAAAGAATGAAAGAGAGAAAGAGGAAGAAAGAATGAGATTCTTGTTTTATTGTCCAGGCTAGAATGCAGTCTAAAAATGGGTATTAAAAACCTCTTTTATGCCAATAATTGTGCTTAACAATGGAGACAGGAAGGAATAGGGGATGAAAATAAAAAATAAGCAGCCAACCAATATTTT
>CAUYQU010037822.1:0-25071 GCA_963574635.1 Cheracebus regulus
GAGGATGCCCTTCCCCCAACAGAGCTGGACCATCCCAGGTCCAACTGGGCTTGCTGCAAAACTCTCATTCCAGAGCGTTTCAGATTGCTGGTCTTTGTTGGGGTGGGACTCACTGAGCCAGATCACCTGGCTCCCTGTTTCAGCCCCATTTATTTCAGTTGAATGGCAGCTCTGTCTCCCAGGCCTTCCAGGCACCCATTGAAACGGCCACCCAGATTTGTGTAAATTTTTGGCAGAGACCCACTGCACTGGCTGAAACAGCCATGCTGGAAATTCAGGGCACTTTTCAGTCCAGGAATCTCCTGGTCAGTGTGCAGTAATAACTCATTTGAAAATGTGGTCCAGTGCTATTCCTATTCGGCCCTCTTTGATCCACCCATCGAAACCTGACATTTTTCTTTTGGTCTTTAGCTAATTTAAACAGGTTACTCAGAAGGTAAATTCTGAACCCAGACCAACTGATCTTTATTTTACCAAATTGCATACTTTATATTATTAAGGAATGCATCAAGAAATGCAATACATCAATTACAATTGAGTAATTTTGGAAGATAAAGCATTTTCAATCTACCAATAAGAGACACATTTAATGACAGGGGCAGAACAAATTCCAAGTTTTTCTTGGTTAGAAGTTTAGCTCTTCATAGTACAAAGATCACTTACATCTGTAGTCCTCAGAAGTTTATAAACTGTTTCACCTATATTATTTTCTTTGGCGCTTTCAAATATTCTGCAGGTTATTTGCAAATGCATGTTTACTTTAATTTTGAAATCATGAAAATGAAGGCCAGGGAGATTTTTGTGCCGTCCTGAAGTAAAGTCCATCGATGTTCAGTGACTTAAACTTAACAATTGTAGATTATTGCTTCTACAGGAAATTCAGTTTTAAAACAACCTAATTTGTCCCATTTACCTTACTTCCCTTGAGTTGTTAGTATTACTATTATGTTTAAATGTCTTCTTTATTTGGTCAAAAATTCTTACTGGTCAGGGAATATGCTTATTCACCTTCATATCTTCTATGCTACTCAGCACAGAACTTACACACGTTAAAGAGTCATGAACCTATCTTGAAAAGTTGGACTGCACTTTTGACAAATATTCATGTAATTATTTAATATATATCTATTCTATTTCCACATTACTATTTGCCAATGAGAAAACATTTCTTTCCCCATGTTAAATTCCTTTTAGAGGTAAAATAAAGAATTGCCAGGCTTTTTAAAAATGTATCTCAGAGTTGAATAGTTGAAGATAAATTTAGGTTGTCTTTTGACTAATTCCAAATCATTTTGTCCCATGCATGAAAACTGGGGATCCTAGTATATATTTAACTCTCTGCCTTCAGTCAAGAATGGGATAATCTATTCCTTAGAATTTAAACGTAAAAGTTTAATTTTATTTAGTTGTTTATCGACAAAGTCTTGTCTTAGTCTATTTGGGTTGCTATAACATAATATCATTAACTGGGTGGCTTGAACAGTAGAAATTTTTTCTCACAGTTCTAAGAGGCTGGAAAGTCCCAGAGCAGAGCACCATCAAATCCAGTGTCTAGTGAAGGCTCTCTTCCTAATTTGCAGAAATCTACCTTAGTGTAGCCTCAGAAGCAGAGAGCAGAGAGAGGGAGGAAGAAAGTTCCCTCATGTCTTTTTAAAAGGGCACCAATCACATTCATGAAGACTTTATCCTCATGACCTAATAACTTCGCAAAGGCCCCACCTCCTAATATCATTACATTGGGGGTTAGGATTTCAACCTGTAAATTGGGAGGAACACAAACATTCAATCCATAAGAAGTCTATTAGTGTTACAGAAGCTTCTCTTCCTGGGTCCATGAGGGCCATGGTTTCAAATGCAGGGATTTCCTTTGAGTACCTTCTCCACACCTCCATCTGGGAACCAGAGGGGTTTCAAATGTAAAGTTCTTTGTCTGACTTTCATGCCCATGGGCCAGGTAGGGAAAGCCAGGGGGCGTTCCTCTGTCCCAAAATCCCAATGAAAGCTCCAGGAGGAAGGGGCTCTGGAACTCAGAGTTGTGGACCAAGTAGCCAATCCGAAATCAGAGTCAAAGATCAATCACTCCAGAGGAAGTTTGAAAGAACTTTTCTCATTGGATGAGAACATGAATAGGGAGGGAATAGCTCAAGGGTTAAAACTCCAGCTGCTCCTAGTTGTACTGATATCTTCTCTGGGTCCCCTCCCATAACAGCATGGGAGCTGTCTTCTTTCTCTCTCTCTCTCTCTCTCTGTCTAATAAATCACTTTTCCACAAAACTCTTTGGGTCCATGATATTTATTCAAACGGCAAACTCACCATGCCTCCGGGGCCCCTTTCCCCATTCTTTGAGGTTGGAGAGGCCAAGAACCTCTGACCTCTGGGAGTAGGATACACTCCCCCGGTTACATTAGTGCTACATTTTTGACACTTAACATTCCTTCTCAGTTAAGACACTATATATTATTCAACCATTTTAATGTATTTCTCATTTGAAATTAAAATTTCTGTGATTTTAACTAAAATCCTTGAGAAAAGATAAATTTCTCTAGCTAAGAAGGCCTAATCTGTGAAATATAAAAACGTGCATGTTGACCCCAAATGTAGCAAATGCTAAGATTTTTTTACGTGAAAAGAAAAATAATAATAATTTCTATGATTGTATGAGGCATTCCTTATCTCACCCCAAGACAGTGACAGAGGAAAGAGACTCTTGGCCCAGCTGGCTAAAGTGGTCATCCTGCACATGATTGCCAGGTAAGGTGACCTCAGTTATTATAAGTTTACTATCAAAAATCCTGGGCTTCTTGCCACTATGACTACCTCCAAAACATAGTCCCAAATTTCCCTTACACACACTTTGCTACCAGGAATAATAGTTAAAGAAGTAGCCATTTATGTTTATACCTTTATGTTGATTTGTGGCACACATCTGGATCTAGTACATCTTTAATGATCCCTTCAACTTACCCCTTGCATTAAAGCCCATTCTCAAAACTAATCATTGCAGCCAAATTTAGTGGTTATATATTAAAATCTGAAAAAGCATTTTGGTAAGAGTTATAGGATTGGCAAAAAAATAATCCAATGAAACCATGGTGATACAAAAATAACAATGTAAAAACATAAAGCTTTGAGTTATTTTAAATTTCAGAGAGCTCAGTTTAGCTCAACCAAAAGAGAAAAGAATATGAAATGATAATAAAGAAACAGAAATCACAAATAACTTTTGGAAAGTTTTTGTTCCACTAAGAGGTATTTTTTTGTCCTTCTGAAGAATATCAATGTCTTAGCTTGAGAAAGAAAAAAATATTCAGTGATACCTGTTAAAGCATCATTTAGATAGTTATTAAAGACTTTTTCAAGACCATTACACTAGGTATAGAAACCACTGCAAGGGGGCCTTGCAGTGGAGAAGAGATTGGGCTCAGTTCTGAATACAGTTTTGGCAAGAGGGAATTATTTATAGTCAAGGAGCAAGGTAGGGGTTATAGGATAGAAAGTTACTAAAAGGAAACTTCAGGAGTAAGCAAGATTCTGGCTGAACAACTTAACAGAATTTTGCTGAACACAGGCTACGTGATCAGACATCGCCCGGAAGATAGTAGAGAATTAGAAACCTGATCAGATATCGAGGGTGATCAGGTATCAAGACTTTTGAGGATTCTTAGCAGGGATCACCAAAACTAGATTTACAAAGTACACACATGGGCCAAGGAGAGGGTTCAGAAGTCTAACTAAAAGTTTGGTCAAGCAAACAGGTTTGGAATGCATCCCTTAATAAAGTACCAGGGGACTTTGAAAGAGTACAATTAATAAACCCTCGGGGATAATTATAGATCCTGGTTATTTTAACTAAGCACAATTTTTCAACATCCCCAGGGCCTACAGTAGGCCCTCAAGCACAGACAGAATACAATGTACCCAGCACTCAAACTATACCTTTTTGGGAGGTAGCAATAGGAACATGCTTTATATATAGTGAGAAGTTAATCAGGACGCTCCCTACACTACAGCACAGCAACGACCTGATAAGAGCTGCCACTGTGTACCAAGAAAATTGTACAACACACTTGCAAATAGACTGAAGTAAATTATTAAACAAAAATATATCATTCAAAATTTTTTTAATCTTAGAAAACATATTCTTCAAAACAAAAGACATTCCTTGAAAGGATTTAGAGCCGTAGAATACAGTTGGATTGAAGAAATAAGTTCCAATTTTCAATAGCAGAGAAACGTGGCTATAATTAACGACAGTGTATTGTATATTTCAAAATAGCTAGAAGAGAGGATTTGAAATGTTAACAACACATAAAAATGATAAATACCCAAGTTGATAGATACCTTGAATACTCTGACTTGATCATTACACATTCTATGTATGTAACAGAATATCACACGTAACTCATACATATGTATAAATATTATGTATCTATGAAAACTCAAATAAGTAAATACCAAATCTAACTAAAGAATTTAATTATATTAAGTATGTTAAATTTTATTTAATTATTTAATTTCCCACTAGATAAATTATTGATTAAATTAGCATTTGAGCATTAATGTGGATTTAATTAAGTTACAGGATAATTTAAGGACTTAATCCACTCAATGTAAAAAACATTATAGCAACAGAATGGCATGCATAAGGACATTGTAGTCCATAGGAAATGATACTACTAGTTTACAGAAAAAAAATAAATTAGAAACATCAAAGAATGGAAAGTCAATTAACCAACTTAGAAAAATGGCTTAATGTAAACACAAATAGAGAATTGATAACAGAGATTGAAAGAAAAAGAGATTGAAAGACAGTACTTCTGCCTTTCACACTAAAGCTAAAGTAATAAAACAGGAAGAATATAGATTACTCAACATGGACATTTATGGTAGCATCAAATAGAAAACTCCACAAATGGTACAGAAAAGACATATTAAAATATGATATAAGAAAGTTGCACTGGAAGGAAGAAAAGAGGAGGGAGATGAGAGAATAAGAAAAGGAGCAGGAGAATAAGAAGAAAGAGACAAAAATAAATTATACAGAACTAACTCAGTCTTTGTTCTAGGTAGCTTAAATATGCTAAATCACTATGGAAAACATACTTTTATTATCACCATGTTCAGATGCTGAAACTGAGGTAGAGAGAAATAAGTAACTTGCCCCAGATCACAAAGTAAATGGCAGAGCCAGAATTTAAACTTAGATAGTCTAACTTCAGAGAGCAAAAGAACACAAATTCTAGGAAGTTTGAAAACAGTGAAGCATTAGTTTAAACCTTGAGGCAAAAAAAAAATTCAGTTATTACTGTTGTTTAAATTATGCTAGTAATACAGCTACATCGTCTGGGAAAACACCCAGGGTCCTTGGTCTCGTGCTGAGAAAATTAGCAACACGGACACACATGGAGTGGTTTAAGGAGCGGAAAGTTTATATTAAACTTCAAAGAAAGAAGAAAACAGCTCCCTTGTACAAAGGGAGGAGGACTCTAAATGGAAAACCTCATGTGTGGCAGGCAGAAAGCAATCAGTTATGTTGGGATGTAGTGGGAGGCAGGTCTGATTTGCATAGGGCCCAGGGGATTGGTTTGACCAGGTTTGTCATTCATGTAGCTTGTGAGAAAAGCTACAGAATCAGAAATCAACATGGTATAGTACTGACATAAAGATAGACCTATAAATAAGGTAATAGAACTCAGAGTCCAGAAGTAGAGCCTTATACATGTGGCCAACTTTTTCTTCAACAAATTTGCCAAGCCAATTCAATAAGAAAGGACCATATTTTCCACAGCTAATTTTAGGACCATTGAATATCCAACATGCAAAAAGGATAAATTTAGGCCCTTACCTCAAACCATGCACACAAATTGGCTCAATATGGATCAAAAACCTAAACATAAGAGCTAAAACTATAAAACTTTTAGAAGAAAATGCGGGAGAAAATTTTTTACCTTGGCTAGTCAATAATTTCTTAAATATAACATCGAGACCACAATCCATTAAAATAAATTAACTAGTCAAATTGGTGATCAAAATTAGAATCTTGGGTACTTCTAAAGAAACAGCTGACAGAATGCAAAGATAATTCATAGACTGGGAGAAAATATTTGCAATGTGTTTCTGATAAGGCACTTATATCCAGAATATATAGCCAGAATATATAAAGAACTAAATAGAAGACAACAAACTCAAAAAAAACTTGGACAAAAAAAATGAAATAGACCATTTATGAAAAAGAAAAAAAGACTCATAAGTACATGTAAAGACATTCAACATCATTAATTATTACGTAAGTACACATTAAAACTATGGTAAGATATTAGTTCATTCACATTTGAATAGCTTTAAACCAAAGACAGACAAAAATAACAAATTTGGTAGGGAAATGGAGAAACTTTATTTTACATTCCCCTGATGGGAATGTAAAATGGTACAGGCACTTTGAAAATAGTTTGACAGCTTCTTAAAAACTTAAACTTGAACTTGCTATGTGGTCTAATACCTTACCAAGAGAAGTGAAAGATACTTCCACAGAAAGACTTGCATATCAATGTTCACAGAAGCATTCACAGGAGCCTAAATATACAAACCATTGCCAAGTACAGCTCGGCCGGGAGACCCCCACCCAGGCAGCACTGAAAGAAATGAGAGGCAAACACCCAGACAGAACGGCAAAGTGGGTCTATCTGTGGGGGCAGCAGCCTACCATGCTGAGATCCTCAGGGGCTGACAGCATTCCAGGCTGAAGGCTCCAAGCAGATCCTCATTCACATATTTATTCTCTCTGAACAGTGACTATTATTAACAAACAGGTGTTCTGTACGTTCCCATAACTACAAAATATACCAAGTAGGCAGCTGTTACCTGCTCACCACTGACACGAGGGAGCCATGGGGGCAGGGTAAACTTAGTATTTCTCAACAGTAAACTTAATATTTTAACCTCGGCGATACCAGTAAGCACATAGGCATAGGCAAGGACTTCATGACTAAAATACCAAAAGCCAAAATAGACAAATGGGATCTAATTAAACTCCAGAGCTTCTGCACAGCAAAAGTAACTGCCATTAGAGTAAACCAGCAACTACCAGAATAGGAAAAAAAAAATTTGCAATCTATCCATTTGACAAAGGGCTAATATCCAGAATTGTAGTACAAAGAACTCAAACAAATTTACAAGAAAAAAAACAATCCAATCAAAAAGTGGGTGAAGGATATGAACAGAAACTTCTCAAAAGAAGACATTTATGTGGTCAACAAACATATGAAAAAATGCTCATCATCACTGGTCATTAGAGAAATGCAAATCAAAACCACATTGAGATACCATCTCACACCAGTTAGAATGGTCATCATTTAAAAAACCTGGAGACAACAGATGCTAGATAGGATGTGGAGAAATAGGAACACTTTTACACTGTTGGTGGGAGTGTAAATTAGTTCAACCATTGTGGAAGACAGTGTGGTGATTCCTCAAGGAGCTAGAAATAGAAATACCATTTGACCCATCAATTCCATTACTGGGTATATACCCAAAGGATTATAAATTGTTCTATTATAAAGATTCATGCACAAGTATGTTCATTGTGGCACTGTTTACAATAGCAAAGGCCTGAAACAACCCAAATGTCCATCAATAATAGACTGGACAAAGAAAATGTGGCACATATACACCATAGAATACTATGCAGCCATAAAAAAGGATAAATTTATGTCCTTTGTAGGGACATAGATGAAACTGGAAACCATCATTCTCAGCAAACTGACACAAGAACAGAAAATCAAACACCACATGTTCTCACTGATAAGTGGATGATGAACAATAAGAACACATGGACACAGGGAGGGGAACATTATACACTGAGAACTGTTGGGGAATTGGGGGTGCTAGGAGAAGGATAATAGGGGATGAGGGGATTGGGGAGGGATAACATTAGCAAAAATACCTAATGTAGATGATGGGGGGATAGATGCAGCAAACCACCATGGCATGTGTATTACCTATGTAATAATAATCCTGCATGATCTGCACATGTACCCCAGAACTTAAAGGATAATAAAAGAATTTTTTCAACAAACCATTCAGATGTTCATTCACTTATAAATGAGTAAACAAAACTTAGTATATCCATTAAATAAAATATTAGTCTACAATAAAAAAAACTATGCACATATGTCATAACATAGACAAAATTTAAAAAGCATTCTGCTAAGCAAAAGAAGTCAGACCAAAAGATCACATATTAATAGATTCCATTTATATAAAATTTTTAGAAAAGAAAAATCTGTAGAGACGGAAAATAGGTTGTGATTGACTAGCTCTTGGGGTGGGAATGGGGAATCATCAAAAGTAGTTGTTTCTTGTGATGAGAATAATAGAGCTTAATCACCAAATGTTTTCTAAAGCCTTATAATTCTCTTTAATTTTCAAGTTGATATGCATATATTATTTGACACAAAGTATGTAAACATAGATGTCTGTTTTATAAAGTAGAGAATGGAAATGAAGGAATAACTTCACAGTGGAGAACTGTGGCAAACACAAACTTGATGATGAAGGTTAACATCATCAATGATCAGTCATGTTGATAGCTTGCACCTTGATCTACCATGCTAATAACAGCACTTCACTTATGTACTCTTCCTCTGCAAAACCCATTACCCTAGTCTACCCTTGAGGAAAAGGTCAGCCAATCCCAATTGAAGAACATTCTACAAAATCCTTGATTAATAACCCTCAAAACTGTTACATTTTTTAAAAAAATTAGGAAAGTCTGAGAAGCTGTCACAGATCAGAGGAGGCTAAGGATACATGATGACTAAGTGCCATGTGGTATCCAGCATGGGATTCTGGAACCTTAGGAGAATATAGCGATAATTTGAATAACTTGTTGAGTGTAGTTACTAGCAATGTGCCACTGCTGATTTCCTAGTTTTGACAAATGTACCATGACAATGTAAGATATTAACTATAGAGGAACCTGGGTGAAGGGTATACAGAAATTCCTAGTATTATTTTTGTAATTTTTCTGTATATTTAATACCATTAAAAAATTTAAGAGCTTATAGAAAAGAAAATGTACGTCTACAATGTTGTTCACCTAATATTGAAGATAGTTGTTTCTTGGGGAGTAGGAAATTGGCATCTTATGCTTGTTTTTCTTTTTAAAATCCTTTTTGTTACATACATTCTCTATCATGATAAAGTGTTTTTTAAAATTGTAGTATGATTTTTCTTATAAATAAAACTCAACAGCTATGTTGCCCAGGTTTCTGGCTTGAAATACTAAATGGATGGTGAGTATATTAGCTAGCTATTACTGTAATGACACTCCATAACAAACCACTCAAAACTCAATGGCTTACATTGAGTATTAGTTTTTCTGCAGTTTAATGAATTGGCTCTGATTAGGTAGGCTGAGCTCCAGGCAGTGGGTTAGGTTCAAGTAAATAGTCATTCACCTTAGACCAGTATCTATATACTAGTTTTTCTCATAGCAACTGGCAAGACCACGGTCAATAAGAAACATATGATACCACTCAAACTGGCCCCCATCGGGCCACTTTTCTCTTTACCAACGTTCTAGTGGCTGTAGCAAATTACATAGTCATGCTCAACATTTAGCAGGGGGGAAAATGTATTCTACTTTCTTCAGTGGGTAGCACTGCAAAGTTGTATATCAAAGGACGTGGATGCATAATAATAATACGAAAAGTCCACTGATGATTAAATGCAGTGATTTAATCTACCTTAGCAATATAATCTACTGAGGGGAGAGCAACATTTCCTATCTATGTTTTCACACAAAATAGGCAAAGCAATCAATTCTGCTCCTCTGGGATGAAGGGTAGAAACCTGAGTTTTCAGCCCTCCTGAAAGCATTAGCCCACTTCCAGAGCAGCTTCACCCCATCTTTTCCTTTGGGCATTTCATGAGCATTCAGAATGCGCCACCCCTCCCCTTACAACAGAGCCTAATGAACAACGGACACGATATTGGCACTGCTCACCATGGATCCTCCCATCAAAAAGTATATTTCATTTTTAAATCATCGTAGCTCTCTCCCCACAGTCCCTTGTAATTTCTTTTCCTTCTTTTTTCAAACGTAACTTTCCTTTTTAACTGTTCCAAAAGTATTTGGCTAGGATTTTTATCTCATGATAATAACTAAAATCTCTAAGTGCTTAGAGACTAATAAAAATCCACCTCACTTATTTCTGAACCATTACACTGTGCAAAAACTAGTGAACATCTCTAAGTCTTTGTTTCCTGTTCTATAAAATGGAACAATTAGTACATGCCTTCCTTCCTCAAATGATTATTTTGAGAATTGATCGGTTAATTCACCTGTAAACACTTTAAAGTCTCTAAATTGTTCTGCAGTAGAACATGCTAATATTTAATTAAAAATTATACCAGTCAACATTCTATCTACAAAAATTTGATGATCTGACCCCAATATTAAAGGGAGGTAGTTTTCTTTTTCTTTCTCTTTTCAAACATATTGAACTCCAGAATTCTGTCTCCTCAATCATGTCTACTTCTGACAGCTAGTGCCATTGAAAGACATACAATAAGAACAAATTTTAGGTTTTCCCCAAGAAAGTAGGTAATATCATCCCTAAGCTAAATTATTCAGCTTCTGGTTAGTTGCTGTAGAAATTAATATATAACAGTATATGGCTAATAATTTAATGTGTTATAGCTTCACACCTAATTTTATGTTTTTATTTATTAATAGGCTTTTCTCATTTTAAATAAAAAAATGTCTTTCACATCCATTATTCATTATTCATTAACTGCTAGTGAAAGGTTAGATGTAATAGGAGTAACATTTTTTAAATAATAATAGTGTGTGGAAAACATTACATTAATATCAGTGCATTAAACCTTCTAGAAACTCCACATTTGGATGTTTGTTACAATCTAGATATGTGGCTATACTATGGATTGTTTTTACATATAAAATTATAGCTTTAATTAAATGAAAGAAGTTGCTGCTCATTCTGTGTTTATGGATTTTTCAGACCAGAATAAAACAAAACTTCTAGAATAAAACAAAACTAAGTTTCAGTATTAATAAAATTTATTTTAAAAATACATTTTTTTCATCCATGAGGGGAAAGGCATTTGGACCTGTAAAGGCTCACTGAAAAATCATTGACACAAGGCAGATTTATTAATAGGAGAAAAGGCTACAAATTTATTTAACCTGTATGCATGGGCGTCTCCAGAATAAAGACTCAACTTCCCAATGAGATGGGGAAGCTTAGATTCCATATTGAGGTTACAGAAAGAATGGAAGCTCAGACCCTGGCAAACAGGATCCTCCCCAATTCCCAAATGGGAATGGGGAGAAGATGAATTATATTGAGTGGCAGTAAATGATCACTATGGAGAAAAACTGCATTAGGAACAGAAACTAACTTGTAAATAGTTATTTGTAGAATTTAAATGATCCCTGGAGACAATATTTTCTTGAAAAAGAGTCTGTACAGATATGGCTATATCCTGGTTCCTCTTTTCCGCAATAGATAATGAGATAACAGGGAGGAGAACAAGACCAGTTGCTCTTGGTGAGTCAGTCCTTCTTTATGTAGATAGGGGAAACGTCTCTTAAAACACTTGTTGATCTCTAAGAATTTTTCATTTAAAATATTCATTATATCAGGGAGCCATAATTTGATATGAAATATTTGTATTTCCTTCACATAATTTACATATTGGTAACCATAACAAGAAGGTGTTCATGTTTTTAAGACTCTGATTATGATGAATGCTCTTTGAGTTTTTCATGAAACACTCTAAAATAAAAAAATAAATAAAAATATTAATGGCAAATATAACATCAAATAATGTACATCATACTAAATAGAGCCTGTGGCATTTACAAGAACAGTGCAGATGAAGGGTAAGAATTTTGTTTGATACTTTCACATACATACACACACACACACACACACACACACACACACACACACACACACACACACGAAAGATTTTCTTAAAGAGTATTAATTTTCAGTTATTGGGGTCTTAAAAATAACAACTTCCATTGACCAAAACACAGCAATTGAAGAGATTATCAGAGACATAAGCCAAGGCAGATCCAAAGACCTGAAAGGAGGAGTCAGAGCTCAGTGAGACAATAAAGACCTCGAATGAAGGCAGGCTTTTCACGATGCTTGCCTGTGTTACAATAGGCCGCTGACATTACCCACAAAATATTACCACTAAGCTATTACTGGAGTCTATGTACATATTTCCATTTCCCTTCCGGTTGCTCACTTCACACACACGTGTCTAGGAGGAGATTAAACTGCAGTACGGGGTGGAGAGGTTGCTACCTGAGGCTTGAGAGTCAGGCTTCCTGCGTAAATACTATGACGGGACTGCCAGGTTTGTACGTCCGCTGCAAAGCAGCAGGTCGATTCACCGACAGTGGGGACGCAGCACGGAAGGCGTTTAATAACTGCACGGTGAAGCAGGGAAGGCGTTTAATAACTGCACGGTGCCAAACGACGGAATGGGAGGAATTCTCTCAAGCCTCAAACCCATTTCACGGAGTGGTCCTGAGCAGAAGTTTTTCAGGAGATTTGTGGAGGATGAGGCTGGAAAATTTGGGGTCATCCATTCATCAGGGTAAGGGGGATGAAACTATCAGTATACGGTAACTGCTTTCCTCCATGAGTCAGCTTCTTACTAGGCCTTCCAGACCAGCTGGCATCGTTGGTATGCAGAACCTAAAAAAGAAGCTCAAACAGCATGCCTATCATTCCACTATCTCTTAGATTTTATCTCTAGAACCAAAATAGAACAAACAGTCTTGTGACAAGAAATACCTTTCCTGGGCTAGCTAGTAAGTAGCAACCTGCGACAAGGAAGTGAGCTAAAGGGCAAGCTGGCTTATTGATTGCTGCTGGAAGCCTAATAGGATGCTTTCTCTTAATTGATTTAATAAAATTTTGTTGGGGATGATTTCAATGCTAGCTCTTCCAACCTAGCTCTGTGACCTTGTACCAGCTCTGTGATTCACTCTCAACAAGTAAGTAGCAGCACTCAGTGGGTGATTGAACGAATTGAAAGATAGAATATATTACAGCAATTAGTACAGGGCCAAAATATGATGCCAATATTTTAGTTTGAATATTTGACTTATTAGAGCATCATTATCTTCAGATAATTCAAATTCCAGTGTCTTATGGGCACATTGCTTATATGTATGTTTCGACAATGTCTATATGGTTTGCGTTAATATACACAGAATTTTATTAGTACAAATTTTCACTTGTAGATGAGTGACTTGACTTCTAAATTTCTTGCATTCAGTGAGCAATTGCCAAATCTTTTATTTTTGGCTGAATCAGCATAGTCTTTTTAAGATAATTTATTCTCTACTTTGGCATTTTACAACATGATAGAATGGTCTGTTCTCCATGGGAGTCATAAATAATAACACCAAACAGAAATCATGAAAATCTTGCATGTATGATAAAATCCCTGTTTTGGCCAAAATTATTAACATTATGTAACCCATCTATGAAAGCATTTAATTGAAAGGCATATTTGAAATGTGGGAATTAATATTGGCTAACAGGAAAGATAGTGTTGGTGATTCTGTTCCTTTTGGTTTAGATGAGTCAAAAGATCTCTGTCAATTCCTAGTTTGACAGGTAGACCTGGGACCATTAAATACTGAACTATCTTTGAATATATCTGTCATGTATTATATATTGATCTATCTCTATGGGCTTTTCCGAAGGAGTAATTGGGATTACTGCCTAGATTTCAAAATTGCAACTTGATTTGATTTATGCTATACAATTCATTTAATCCCTACTTATATGTGGGCATTGTAATTTCCACCTGGGTATATTCAATCCACCAACCTGGAGTTTGTAGCAGACAAATAATTCATTTAACAGCTATTAAATAGAGGAATCCACAGGCAGCTTTGATTCAAACGTTAATTACTCTCAGTGCCTTGCTCATAAACCCATGCCAAGTCAGGTGCTTTAAGTTCCATTGCAGAAAGATGCTAAGTAAGATAGGCTCCAGGCATCCTAGTGAAAAGGAGGATGAACTGAGTCCTGGAACTGAATGTGCCTAGGATCAAAAACCAGTCCCAGCATGAATATCAAATAGTGATGGATGTTTGTAGGGCAGTTGTCGTTTCTCAGATGGTAAGAGTTTGCAAAAAGCCTAATGGAGAGAAAGTCATTGCAAATTCAGACTGTAAAAGGAGGCTGGAAGGAGTCAACTGTAAAATTTTCAAACTATAAAACAGGGCTGAACCAAGACAGAGGTAATCTGTTGTCAGTTGTTTGAAATACACTAAGAAAGGAATAGTGCATTTGGAGCCAAGCAGATGATTTTACTGAAGCCAGCTGATTTGAATGTTGTGTAGATGATCATTTTGTGCATGGTGATTCAGCAGTGTGCTTGGGAAGTGTCAAAAGATAAAATCTCAGCAAATTTAGCATAAAGATCTTACTTGGCTTTTATTTGCAATTCTAGAATCAGGCAACATCTCATTCTGTAAACTAGAATGAGTCTTCCAATAAGCCCAGCAGAAGAGGTCGGCTCTGTAGACAGAAAAAGGCTAAGGAAGGCAGAAACAGAACAAAAAGCAGATTGGTAATTTCAAAGTTACTTTTCTTACACAGGTTTCAGCAGAGGAGACTTCCTTATCATATGAGCTAAAACTTGTCTGTGGGGATGTGGCTATTCTACCTCCTGACTTCTTGAAAGGTCCGATAAACAACTTAATTTTGGTATGCTGGTGTGGAACTTCAGCATGAGTGATTCCGTTTTGGTTTGATTTCTTGGACCTAGTGCAGGAGCTCCAACCAAACCAAGAGTCTCCTATAAGTTTTCTTTAACAAGAGGAGACTGGATTATCTTTTACCAGCAACTATTCAGAAAAGACAAGTAAACTAAGGGAAAAAAATCAATAGTATGATTTAGGATGAGTCAGTCTGCTACTCTGGACCTTAGTTTCTTTCTCTGTAAAATAACGTGATTAAACTAAAATAGGTCTTTGAGGTCCCATCATGGTGTCTGGTATTTGACTATCTCTGGGATTGCTAAAAAGGCAGGAACAGGCTGCTCTTATTTAGATACACCAAAAATGTCAAGTTCTAACTGAATGCTCATCTGCAAGGATGCCAATTCTTAGCAAACAAAGATACGATTGGGATCTAACCAGGGGCTCCAGGAGTACGTAGTAAGGGCTTTCTGAAGCTGACCTGCTCAGCCTCAGAACTCTTAATCCCTCTGCCCACTCGGCTCCATTACTCAAATTTATGTTTGTTCATTTAATTACATTAAGTATTATTGAGTACTTCCTACGTCCCAGATACTCTAGAGATGCAAAGGTATACACAAACTCTAATGGTTGGTAATCACAGATTCAATTCAATTTTTATTTTTTTATGTAAATATGTAAGATTTCACTTACATTTTTACCTTTGGGTTAGGTTGAAGGTACTTGTAGAAGATAGTGCATATAAACAATTATTTTTATTGTCACTTGATGAATACCTTCTGTTGTTGGTGGAGGTGATAAAGAAGAATTGCATTCTAAGAAATTCTTTGTCTTGTAGGCACTAGAATATGCATTTTGTTTGGTGACAACTAAAGATTTGGGAAATTCCGTTACTCTTTTGGTTGCTATCTTGAACCTAGAGTCAGAAAATATGTTTACCAATTTCAACAAATAATTTTCCAGCACTGACAACTGATTTTGATGTATTACATGGGTTTATAAAAATCTTACCATTCATCAATTATTGATTATCAAGAAACCTTCAGTCTCTGTTGGTTTTTTTAATGATTATATGCATATGAAAATAGCAAACATATATACATACAGAAAAAGGGGGCCTGACTCTTTCAAAAAACACATAGACTTTAGAAGACCTATATATATGATATTCATCTCCTTGTTTTCTAAATCTTTTAATATTTTTCTCAACTTGCTTCCCTTCTATTCATTTGATCTATTAACTACTTTTATTGCATCTCTTTTCACTCAGAGTCGCCATCCTCACCCTGTTATAAGGAATTCCCTCCATTTTTGCAAGTTCATCCCCTGGGCATCTCTCAGTGCTATAAGGCCGTAATAAAATGAGGTGCCCAAATTTGGAGAAGAGGTCTATCTTAGAAACTCTGTCATCTATTTTCAAGAAGCTGCAATACTGACACACAGTCTACTAATTCTTACTTGTATCACCTCATCTGTAACTTTATATTACTACAAATTGTTTGTCAGATGCATTAGAGTGTCTCCAGGAGATATTTCACACATGATCACAAACCAGTCCAAACTCGTTATCTCTGATGCTCTATTGGATACCACAGTTCTCACTAGGAATTGCCACGCTCCTTCCACTAATGTTAACCCCCTGAGCAATACATCTACTAGTACTATTATCTTCTGCTACCACAAGGAATGTTCTGGAACACAGTAGATGTCAAAGCAACATGGTTCTCTATTACAGTGTTTCTTGAAATAGCCAGTGCACCAAGTCTTGATTAAGAAGAGTAAAGAGATACTGCCAGAATATAAAAGAACACTCTTCTTCCTTCATCAACATATCTCGTTAGTATTTTAAAAAATATTAGCTGAAATAAACAATGTCCTCATTGACATGGTCAATTTATGTTCTGACTCAAATTCCTTACCTCATCCTGGACCAACTCATAGAATGGCACTGATCTGTGGACCACATTGCATAGCTCTGGTCTATTGTGTGACGAGGAAGAACAGTGGCTGTCCCTTCTCTGATTCTCAACACTTTAAAAAGTATCAGGGCACTAATGTTGATGGCTCAGTGCTTGAAGAGTTTTCAGGGAAAGAGCCCTTCTATGTTTATTCAAGTGGGAAGACTCACACTTGAGTCCATTGAGAAGTGGGGATTGGACAATGTCTAATCCCATGCTTTCTTCACAATCAGCCCACTCCACCAACCACTAAGGCCTTCTTCTTGTATCAAGTGCATGATGCCAGATACTTTTATTCTTTGTGATAAGATCTCTTTTCCTCACTCCTCATGTCAATGGGCCTTTGGCAAGTCTGTCCCTCCAGATCACCAGATATGTCTTAATTCTGCTTAGACTCAGCTCATATTTAAACTGAGACTCAAGCCAGATGCATTTTCAATATCCTTATTTGTTAGTTCACCATTTATTGAGCAGTATGTGCCAGGAAGCACATGAAGTACAGAGGTGGGTAGTGCATAGCATTTACCATAAGGAATCTGGAGAATAATTGAGGATAAGAACTTATAAAAATGCATATAATATTACATTAACTCTAGTAATAAGTCAAGTATAAAAGCTTGCAGGAGGCAGATGTGATATATGATTAAAAGAATAGAGAGCCGGGTGCGGTGGCTTATGCCAATAATCCCAGCACGTTGAGAGGCCAAGGCGGGTAGATCATGAGGTCAAGAGATCGAGACCATCCTAGTCAACATGGTGAAACCCCGTCTCTACTAAAAATACAAAAATTAGCTGGGCGTGGTGGTGCACGCCTGTACCAGTCAAGAGGCTGAGACAGGAGAATTGCTTGAACCCAGGAGGTGGACTTTGCAGTGAGCTGGGATTGTGCCACTGCACTCCAGCCTGGGTAACAAGAGCGAAACTCCGTCTCAAAAAAAAAAAAAAGAATAGAAAATATTTGACTAAGAAGCTACGTTTGAACAAAGCTTTGCAGAACATTTATAATTTATAAAAAGGCAGAAGGGTTAATGCAGAAGCAGCATTAAGAGGACTGAGAAACTATTGGATGTTTTCATTTGTGTTATCATTTTATTTTTACCCACTCTGTTCCATTATCAACAATGGAACTTGACCCCATTGTCGATAATTTTTCATGCTCTGGTCTTTACTGACTACATAAAGTAAAACAGCCAGTGGATCAAAGACGATGATGTATCCACTACTGTTTTTTAGTCATAATGTTAGCTTATATCATATAAGCATAAAAAAAAAACATGATTTACTTCTGCTGTTTTGTCAGACGAGTGCTTTGAAGATGTGACTAAAAGGACAATGATAGATCTAAATGGTTTGAAAGTTAATTTTATAGCAGCTGTATTTGTGCAAGATGGTGGTTATTCTCTTGAAAGGCCTTACTATTGTTTAAAAGCATTTCTCTTTAAGTCAGAGATAGCTTTTATACTATCGGTAATTTTCCTGCATTCTCTCCACACTAAACTTAATTGCTTCCTGTGCTCCCTGTTAGATTGATTTGGATCTCATTAATGCACTGTCTAAAAGCTTTAGTTTATAAAAATGAACAATTTGATGAAGAATTACAATTAGGACTTGTTTCTTTAACAGCAATTTTAGTCAATTTAGTGCAAACCAATATGGTGTATTTGCTTCCATTTAGAGACTACTGCTTCCTGTTATATTCCATTTCAGTTAAATTTCTTGTTGATCCTTAAGAAAGAAACATTAGTAATAGCTCACAAAGAAACTACCTCCCATTTCTTGTAGCATTGTAACATCTCAAAATGTTTATGTGAATGAACAGAGGAAAAGCAACCCTTCTCTCTTTACATAATAAAAAGATAAGGGCTTCCCACTGGGTGGCTGAAAGATTCCATGGCTTGAATACCAGGGAATATTTGGGGGAATATTTTGTTCTAGGCTTGTCTCTTAAAATAATTCTATTATCCTTAATGAACGAAAACAAATGGTCAGCACAAGGAAGAAGAATTAGTGTGGGAAGCACTTGGCCTGCATGACTCTGCTGTGTCCCCAAGATCCCCTTTCCCCATGAGGTCCCATTAATTGCCACACAGTCATCCTCAGAGAGGAGGATACTTTCCCTTAACAGCGCCCTGTACATCCTGCTCCTCCTGCCCTGCAGAGGCTGTCTGGAACACTTAAATAAGAATTATTAAGGGTGGGAGAGTAACAGAAGGAAAAACAATGCAATATTGACTACACATAATGTGACTTGTAAGGCATCGCTTACTCTCTCCGTTCCCAGGCCACATGTGTGCTTGTCTGACCTCAATAAAAAGTGGAGGGTCTTATCTGAATTCCTCTCTTCCTAGTAGAATGATATATTAGGCCATTTTTGCATCACTATAAAGAAAAGAGCTTTAATTGGCTTATGTTTCAGCAGGCTGTATAGGAAGCAGGGCACCAGCATCTGCTCTGCTTCTGGTGAGGGTCTCAAGGAGCTCATATTTTTACTCAGGGCAGAAGGAAAAGCAGAAGCAGGCACTTCGTGGTGAGAGAGGGAGCAAGAGGGTAAAAAGGGAGGTGCCATGCATTTTAAACAAGCAGATCTTGTGTGAGCTGAGTGAGAACCAACTTATTACCAAGGAGGTGGCACTAAACCCTGCACACGGGATTTGCCCCGGGATCAAATCACCTCTCACCAGGCCCCCCCTCCAACACTGGAAATCACATTTCAACATGAGATTTGGAGGTGACAAACGTTCAAGCTGTATCAAATGGTGAAAATATGGAAAAAGGCCATCTTTCACTGATCATCAGATGCCTTGTAGTCTAAGCTGCGAGAGTGAGTTGAACCCTTTTTTCCCACCTACCAGGACAATGGTCCTTAAACTTCAGTGCCCACAAGAATCACTAGCAGGATTAGTGAAAATAATGATCCGTAGATCCTAATTCCAGAATGTTTGACTCAGTAGGACTGAGGTATGCTATAATTTTCCAGATATTTCTGGTTATTGTCTCTGAGAACGACCTTTAAGTAAAGTCAAACTTCATCCTGAGTCTCAACATAACCTTGCAGTTTTCATGGCCTGATCCAAGCATAATGATCCTTTCAGAACACAAGCATATCTCAGAGATACTGTGGATTCTGTGCTAGACCATCACAATAAAACAAATATGGCAATAAAGTGTGTCACAAAAATATTTTTGGTTTCTCAGTGCATATAAAAGTTATGTTTAAACAATAGTCCATTAAGTGTGCAATAGCATTATATTTTTAAAAAACACTATATATACCTTAATTTATAGACACTTTATTGCTAAGAACCAGCAAGTGGAGCAAGATGGCAGAACAGAAATTTCCCCCAAACATCCTCCAACCCCCCCACAAGGACAAGTTAACAACTATCTACACAGGGAAAAACATCTTCATAAGAACTAGAAATCAGGTGAGCATTCACAGTACCTGGCTTTAACTTCACATTACGGAAAGAGGCACTGAAGAGATAGAAAAACAGTCCTGAATCGCCAACACCACCACTCCTCCCTGGGCCCCCGCACACCCAACCCCCACACACACCACCACCTCTGGCAGCAGGGTGGTACAGAGAGCATCTCTGGGCACTGAGGGAGGAAGAACACAGCAATTGGGAGACATTGAACTCTATGCTGTTCTATTCTGTTAGAGGAGAAAGGAAACCCAGTGCAAATTCAGCTAACACCACCCACAGAAGGAGTATTTAAACCAGTCCTCACCAGAGTGGCTAGTAAGACTCTCTACCAAAAAAAAAATTAGAGAACTGTGGCACATACCTGTAGTCCTAGCTACTCAAGAGTCTGAGGTGAGAGAATTGCTTAAACCTAGGAGTTGAGGCTGCAATTAGCTATGATCTCACCACTGCACCCCAACCTGGGCAAAGGAGCAAGAGTGTTGCTCAAAAAAAAAAAAAAAAGTAAACCATGCCATAACAGATGTGCGGTTATCCAGGCTTTTGTTGCTCCACTTATAGAAGCCAGGCAAAGTAGATTTAGCATAATTCTGAAGGGCCCTGGTAGTTAAATGAACCAAAAAGTTGGTTATTTGAAAAGATAAATAAAATTGATAGACCATTAGTAAGATTAACCAAGAAAAGAAGAGAGAAGGTCCAAATAAGCTCAATTAGAAACAAAATGGGAGCTATTGCAACTGACACCACAGAAATACAAAAGATCATTCAAAGCTACTATGAACACCTTTATATGCATAAACTAGAAAACCTAGAGGAGATGAAAAAATTTCTGGAAAGATATTGCTCTCCCGACTTAAATCATGAAGAATTTAAAACCTGAACCAAGCAATAAAAAGCAGAGAGATTGAAATGGCAATAAAACAATTACCATGTCCTGCAATTTCTGGAACTTAAAATGAGGACCCTGTGGTTTATACTGTTAACTTTTTAAGGAAAGTGCTGTTTAGTCAATCTCTTTACAGGTAAACATGCAGTATGGGGCATCTTCAGGAAAACTGACAAATTATTTTTTTCTCACAGCTCCATTAGGAAGTGCCCCAATAGGGACTCTGTGAGGAGGCTTCACCCCACATTTCCCTTCCACACTGCCCTAGCAGAGGTTCTCCATGAGAGCCCTGCCCTGGCAGCAAACTTCTGCCTGGACATCCAGGCATTTCCATATATCTTCTGAAATCTAGGCGGAGGTTCCCAAACCTCAATTCTTGACTTCTGTTCACCCTCAGGCTCAACATCACATGGAAACTGCCAAGGTTTGGGGCTTGCACCCTCTGAAGCCACAGCTTGAACTCTATGTTGGCCCCTTTCAGCCATAGCTGGAGCAGCTGGTACCCAGGGCACCAAGTCCCTATGCTGCATGGGAATCCTGGGCCCAGCCCAAAAAACCACTTTTTCCTCCTGGTCCTCTGGACCTTTGATGGGAGGGGCTGCTGTGAAGGGCTCTGACATGGCCTGGAGACATTTTCCCCATGGTCTTGGTGATTAACATTAGGCTTCTTGCTACTTATGCAAATTTCTGCAGCCAACTTAAATTTCTCCTAAAAAAATGAGTTCTTCTTTTCTACTGCATCCTCAGGCTGCAAATTTTCTGAACTTTCATTCTCTGTTTCTTTTAAAACAGCATGCTTTTAACAGCATCCAAGTCATATTTTGAATGCCTTGCTGCTTAGAAATTTCTTCCACCGGATACCCTAAATTGTCTCTCTCAAGTTCAAAGTCTCGCAAATCTCTAGGGCAGGGCAAAATGCTGCCAGTCTATTTGCTAAACATACCAAGAGTCACCTTTGTTCCAGTTCCCAGTAAATTCCTCGTCTCCATCTGAGACTACCTCAGCCTGGACCCTATTGTTCATATCACTAACAGCATTTTTTGTCAAAGCCATTCAACAAGTCTCTAGGAGGTTCCAAACTTCCCCACATTTCCCTGTCTTATTCTGAGCCTTCCAAACTGTTCCAACATCTGCCTGTTACCCAGTTCCAAAGTCACTTCCAGTACCAGTTTATTGTATTTGTCCATTTTCATGCTGCTGATAAAGACATATCTTAGACTGGGAAGAAAGAGGTTTAATTGGATTTACAGTTCCATATGGCTGCAGAGGCCTCAGAATTATGGTGGGAGGAGAAGGCATTTTTTTTTTTTGATGGAGTCTTGCTTTGTTGCCCAGGCTGAAGTGCAGTGGTGCGATCTCAGCTCACTGAAACTTCTGCCTCCAGGATTTAAGCAATTCTCCTGCCTCAGCCTCCCGGGTAGCTGGGATTACAGACACGTGCCACCACACCCAGCTAATTTTTGTATTTTTAGTAGAGATGGGGTTTCACCATGTTGGCCAGGCTGGTCTTGAACTCCTCTCCTCGTGATCCTCCTGCCTCAGTCTCCCAAAGTGCTGGGATTACAGGCATGAGCCACTGCACACAGCCAAGGCACTTCTTACATGGCAGCAGCAAGAGAAAAATGAGGAAGAAGCAAAAGCAGAAACCCCTAATAAATCCATCAGACCTTGTGAGACGTATTCACTATCATGAGAATAGCATGTGAAAGACTGGCCCCCATGATTCAATTATCTTTCCCTGGGCCCCTCTCACAACAGTGGGAATTCTGGGAGATACAGTTCAAGTTGAGATTTGGGTGGGGACACAGCCAAACCATATCAAGGCAGCTTAGGATAAATTTATATCAGCCTGAGAATTAAAATTTTTAAGATAGCAATATCAGTGTCATCAGAACAAATCTGAAAAATGTCTGCTACACCCTTCAGGGTGATTTTCAAATGTTACATGTTTACTTTTTATGAAGACAGTTGGAAATAGAGTTTATTATCAAGTCTCTATGACATGGCCAAATTCACTGGCTAAGTGGATTTGCAATTTTCTGTTGTCTTAGTAATTGGCCGAGAGGCAAACAATCAGACTGACAGTGTGGTAAGCCAATTTGTTCCTCAAGGAGATATAAAATCCTGGTTCAACTGTGCCTCAGTACACTTTTTGCAGTTGCCTGGCTATTAAGAATTCATGTCCAGTTTGTGACTAGAGGGAAGGATTTGGGTTTTACATTGCAATTACTATCCTGCATCAAGATGCTTCAGTTGTTTACAGCAAGACAGTTCAGCAGCTGGCAATAGACCCAGCCAATAAAGAAGGACAAATATTTGGGAGATGTCAAGGCCAGAGGCTTGCAACAGAAGTTCAGTGTGAGAAATAATAATTTTTAAAGACACAGCAGACATCACTTAAAATTAAGGCAAAATATTTTACATTTAAAATATTTAATTCTGTGTTAACAGCTTCCTAATTGGCCCAACTGACTCCACTTTGACCCCCTCCAATTTATTCTCACCAGGACCACCTCAGAAATTGTCACCAGGGTGGAAATCTCAACAATGAGCTGCTGCTTCCTTCCTTCAGCCTAAAATCTTTCAGTGGGTTCCCTTCTCCTTGGGATAAACACAATACTTGACAGGCTTATGAGGCTCTGCAAAGCCATGCCATCACTTGCCTGTTCAGCCCCATCATATACCACCCTTCCCCTGCTCCCTGCTCCATCACACAGTCCTTTGCATCCCTTGTTCTGGCCATACTGTCCCTGCCATTGGTCTTTAAACACACTATTTTCTCTGAATGAAGGACTGTTCCCCCGTCCCCGCATTGTGTCATTAACTCCTATTCATCCTTCAGCTCTCAACTCCAGGACCATTTCCTCGGTGAAGCCTCTTGTGACCTCCCTAAGTGCAGCCCTCCCCAAGTAAAGTTCACACCCCAAGGCACCAGCTTGTATTACTTATTATTGTTGCTTATAGACTCCTTCATGTGATTATTTAATATCGTTTTTCTCTAGTAAGCTCTACAGCTGTTTATTTTTGCTCACTATTGCTTCCCCAGAACTGAAAAAAAGTCCCAGAAGACACAGATACTTAAGATGTACAGTATTAAGGCCAGACACGGTGGCTCACGCCTGTAATCCCAGCACTTTGGGAGGCCAAGTCGAGTGGATCACAATGTCATGAGATCAAGACCATCCTGTCTAACACGGTGAAACCCCATCTCTACTAAAAATGCAAAAAATTAGCCAGGCATGGTGGTGGGTGCCTGTAATCTCACCTACTTGGGGGCTGAGGTAGGAGAATTACTTGAACCTAGGAGGTGGAGGTTGCAGTGAGCCAAGATAACACCACTGCACTCCAGCCTGGGCGACAGATACTCCATCTCAAAAAAAAAAAAAATGTACAGTATTTGCTAAATATACAAACAGATGAGGTAAGAATATTTTCAGGGATTCTTGATCATATAACTTCTATACAATGTTTATGGCACTATCTTCCATTAAGAAAAGAAACTACTGAATCATCTAGCATAATACTTTCAACAACCAAGTGCTTAATGTAACTTTAAGAAATAGAATTAAAGTCATGTAAGCAGAATTATATTGATATATAACCCACAGAAATGTTGACAATGGTTAGTTTCAATCTATGTGAATAGACTAAGAGCAGAGACAAAAAATACCAGTTCTCTCACCTGGAGAAGGTGGCTCCAGGGAACAAAACATGTAATGTCATTACAAAGTTTCTGAGAGGTAACAGAAACTCCTGGGTTAAACTGACATAAAATCAGCTAATACTAAGAAGTTAACTTAGTCCTAGAGCAGAGGTTATAACTCAATAGACAAATTAGGGGTCCACAAATCCAAGAGCTAACTCAGAGTACCTCATAGAGTTAAAACTCTATTCTCAGGAGAGAGATCCAAGATGGCCAATCACTAGCAGCTCAGGATTGCAGCTCCCAGTGAAAGCGCAGAGAGCAAGTGGACACCACACTTAAAGACAAATTTTTGCTGCCCACGGACCAGGACACTCCCAGCGGAGGAGCCCCA